>PVJX010004540.1:0-93744 GCA_004027295.1 Dolichotis patagonum
AAGTCCAGCAAAACTATCACTTTTTGTTCAAAGTGATCTTAGCTTGCTTTGCCTTGTTTAAGTTCAACACACATGAAGGTATGGACAGCTGTTTTGAGGAGAATGAGAGACACTATGACAGCCATTCTTGGCTTCCCTAATGTCTGGTCTTGAAGACCTGTAATGCCCTCCTCGTCCTGCTCAGATCAATTCCATACTACGTTGTTTCATGTGAATTCCCTATATGTGACAATATGGACAACTATTTGGAAGAAAACAAAAGTCAATATGATAGAGAGTGAATATCTCCGATTGTCTAGTTTTGAAATTTTTGTCTCTTACATTGCTTTCTTGTGATCCGCTTTGCTCTGATTTGTTGTGTTTAATTTTACCCTTTTGATATAATTGCATGTATATTTGGGTAAGATGGATGACCATATTGCTGTTTTTGTCAGATCGTGGAGCAGAGCTGTTAACAGTCTCACTGTTTGAATGTCTACTTTATATGTTTTAACTTTGTAATTTGAACAACTATTTCCAAGAAGTCAGTATGTAATTTGTCAAGTAATAATTTCTTAGGTTTTTTTGTTGTTGTTTTTCTCCTTTTTTCCTTGGAATACTGTATTGTCGCTACCCTTTATTCTGTTTTGTTTTGTTTTTTTCTCTTTAAATAAAATTGTTAAAAAAAAAAAAAAAAAGAAAGAAAGAAAGAAATTCCTCTGACCAGAGTCCCCACAGCATCCTTAGCCATCTATTTACGGTGATGTACACCACGGCTGATTCTGATTTACAAAGCACCTCCTGTGTGACAGGCCCTGAGTGCTGGGGATGCGAAGAACAATGGTGGCTCCTTCTTTCAAAGCCGTTGGAATCTCCCTGCAGAAAATGACCGGGCAGGCACACAGGTATTCATGAATACAAATCAAGTTATTCCAAGTAGGCTGGGGTGCTGGGTGTGGGGCTGGGAGAGGAGAAAGCCTGCTTTGCTTCCAGCTGGGCCAGTTCCACGTGGGATTAGAAGGCAGCCAGAAAAGTCTTCAGGAAAGACTGAAAGAAACAGTAGGTGCTTTCGTGTGGTATGGAGGGGTTCTAGAGCTCCCAAGAGCAGAAATGAAGGCACAGAGGCTTAAAGGAGGTGGGGATTCGGAGCAGGAAAAAGATAATCCCAGAGCTTTGTTTTGGAGGACCTCAGATGCTGTTTTTAAAAACACAGGCTTTGTCCAGATTCTGAACTGCAAAGTAGGAAAATGCTATGCTGGTCATTATGTGGTCAGCAGAGAATCAAGGATTTAGCTCAGTGGCACAAGTGCCTGCCTGGCAGGCATGACATTGTGAGTTCAACCTCTGATACCAAAGAAATAAAAAAAAAAAAAGGAAGTGTTGATGGTCATTGGAAATAACTGGATATGGATGGTAGATTAGGAAAATACTGTATCTGTGCTAAATTTTTTGAAGTTGATGCCTATGCTGTGGTTGAATAGGAACACGACCTTATTCTCAGAAAATACACCCTGTAGGATTTACAGACAAAGGATCATAATATATGCAATTTACAGAGGCTCCTCAACTTACAATGCAGTTGTGTCCCTTCATGGTAAACTGAAAATATCATGAGCTGAAAATGCATTTCATATACTACACCTAACCCCTCAAATATCATAGCTTGGACTGACCTACATTCAAAGCGCTCAAAACGTTTGCAATACCCTAGCGTTGTGCAAAATCATCTCACACCCAGAGTGTTGAATATCGATGTACACATACAGATAAACATGAGCAGATATCAAAACACAATATCCAATGTATTGTTTTGCAGGGAAAATATTACATTGAAGGGTATTCATTTCTATCCTCTGATGGAGAGCCCGCCTGGGATTTGGACTTGCAGCTTGTTGTGGCTGCCCAGAATCCAAGACAGGATGGCATCACATATTGCAAAGCTGGGAAAAGACCAAAACTCCAAACTCAAAATACCATTTCTATTGAAAGTGTATAATTTTTGCATCATCATAAAGGTGAAAAATTGCAGTGGAACTATGATAAAGTTATGGGTCATCTGTACGATGGGGTACATTGAACAAAAAGTGTGTATGCCAACAACACATACAGAAGATGAAGGGACCAAGGCGACAGAATATTAACAAGTAAATATGAGTAATTGTTAAACAGTGTTGTGATTTGTATCTCCCTCCCCTCAAATGTGTAGGCTGGAGCTTTAACTTCCAAAGTGACTGTGGGCGGAGACTGAGCCAATAAAAAGCTTATCAGGTTCCACCAAGGCATAAGGGGAGGGACCTCAGAGATTAATGTCTTGAATGCCCTTTGTCCTACCCTATGCCACATACACATCACTTTGAAGCCATTTATTGTCAAGGAACAGCATGGATCCTGATGCAAATGTCTTATACTGTACTTCCCAGTATCTGGAACCTAGAGAAGAAATGTACGCTGCAGAAGACACCCACTCTCTATTACCCTGCAGTGCTAACCAGAGCAAACTAAGACGAGCATGTGAAAACCTTTTGTATTACTCTTGCAACTTTCCTGGAAGTTTGAAATTATTGTAGATGACAAGTTTTAAAAATTTCTCCTCAAAATGGGAAAGGAATCTTTTAAAAGATGTGCACATCTTATTAAACATTTTATTTTAGCTTAGGACACACAGATTAGATTTATTTAATGTTAACTTGCTCAGAAGACAGAAGAATATCACACAGCATGTTTCCTCCACTGGTGATCACTGTCTTGTTAACAAATTAGGAATCAAAGAACAAACCCTCCAGAAAATTGGAAGAGATGGTCTCTACCTCAATCTGATAAAAGCCATCTATGACACACCAACTGCAAACATCACACTAAATGGACAAAAACTGAAAGTTTTCACTGTAAAATCAGGAACAAGACAAGAATGTCCATTGTCTCCACTCTCAAGACAAGACAGCAAAATAAAAGGAATACGGTTAGGAAAGGAAGAAGTTAAACTATCCTTATTTGTCCATGACACAATACTCTAGATAGAAGACCCCAAAAACTCTACCAAAAGACTTCTAGATTTAATAACCAAATGCAGCAGGATACAAAGTCAACACTCAGAAATCAGGAGCTTTCTTGTACACAAAAACTAAGAAAGAAATGAGGGAAACAACACCTTTCATAATAGCATAGAAAAAAAATGAAATACTTAGGAATCAATCTAAAAAAGGAAGTAAAAGATTTTTCCTCTGAAAACTACAGTACTCTGAAAAACGTTACCAAAGAGGATTTTACAAAATGGAAAGCTATCTCTTGCTCTTGCGTAGGAAGAATCAACATAGTAAAAATGGCCATACTCCCAAAAGTGTTACACATATTTAAAGCAATCCTGATCAGAACACCAATAGCACACCTCAGAAAATTAGAACAAACAATCCTAAAATTTATTTGGAACCAGAAGAGGCATAGAATAGTAAAAAACAATTCTGGGCAATAAAGGCAAGTCAGGGGCATCATAATCCCTGATTTTAAATCATACTAAAAAGGTACTGTAATAAAAACAGCATGGTACCAGAAAAAAAAATAGACCAGCAGATCAATGGAACAGATTAGAAGATGCAGAAACAACTTCAAACACACTCAGCCACCTTATCTTTGACAAAGGGGCCAAACAACTAGAAGAAAGATAGCCTCTTTAATAAATGGTTCTGGGAAAGATGGCTTTTCACAGACAGAAAATTGAACCCACACCATATCTCTCACTATATGCTAAACTAAAATTGAAATGGATGAAAGATGTAAGTATTAACACAGAAATACTAAACCTGCTGGAAGACAGAATAGGTAGAACTCTTGAAGACATAGGTGTTGGTAAAGATTTTATGAACAAATCCACAATTGCAAAGAAAATATTACAAAGAATCAACAACTGAGATCTCATCTTACTCACTTACCAGCTGTTCCTCAAAGGACTAATATCTAGAATACATAAATAACTAAAAAAAAAAAATCATACGTCCCAGATTTAAAGACCCAATCTAAAAATAGGCATTGGAAATGAATAAACACTTTTCAGAGGAAGAAGTAGAAATAGCAGATAAATATATGAAAAAATACTCAGTATCGCTGGTCATTCAAAAGATATAAATTAGAATAATGCTGAGATTCCATCTCACTCCAGAAAGAATGGCTATTATAAAAAAATCAACCAAACCAGGCATGGTGGCACACACCTATAATCCCTGCACTTGGGAGGCTGAGGCAGGAGGATCACAGCAAGTTGCAGACCAGCCTGGGCTACAAAGTGAGCTTAAGGCCAGTTTAAACTGCATAGTGAGACCCTGTCTCAAAAGGTCAAAAAATAAATAAAATAAAATAAAAAATCAACCTATAACAAATGCTGCCAAGGCTGTGGAGTAAAAGGAATCCATCTCCACAGCTGGTAAAAGAGTAGACTGGTTCAATCACTGTTGGAAATCATTGTGGAGACTCCTCAAAACACTAAGACTAGAGGTTCCTTTTGACCTAGCTATTCCACTTCTTAGTTTCTTTCTGAAAGAACTAAATACATCATACCACAGTGATATACCCACATCCCTGTTTATAGCAGCACAGTTTGTAATAGCTACATCTTGGAAATAGTCCAAATGCCTGTCAACCAATGAATGGATTAAGAAGATGAGGTGGTTTTATTTTATATAATGGATTGTATATCATGGATTCAGTCACAATGGATAAACTTGAGGTATTTATAGATAAACGATACACCTTAGACCACACTCTTAAGTGAAATAAATCTGACACACATGTGCAAATATCACATTGTTTCTCTGATGTGAGAAGATGCAAGTGTAAATAAGGACCAGAATGTATACTAGATATTATTAAATAGGAAGAAAATGCTTAATTGGCAAGGGGAACCGGCGAGGGCGAAGAATGAAAGGTAGAAAAGGAAAAGAAAAAAATGAGAAAAGGAAAAAATGGAAACAAAGTTTTTGTAAATAAGGAAGAAAAGGGGTTGAAGGGAGAGATTGGAAAAAAAAGAGGAATTAAGCTATATCACGCATAGGTACAAAGTGCCTATGATGCATGTGATCATTATATATATTTAAAATGCACCAATAGACTTAATTAATCAAAAAGAAAAAAAAGAGTGCCTGGCAATACAAGCAATTCCATGTCTTCTTCTTATTATTTATATTTATCTTCATAAATTGTTGACAGATCAAATATGATCTATATAATCCATAATTTCTTTTCTAACAAATTAAGGCTCTCAAATGATTATTTTATGTCATTTTCTAAAAAAATGAAACTTTTATTTGTCAGAAATTATCTAACTAATGAACTACAAACTTTATTTTTTAAAAAGTGCTCACTTTACCCTAGAGACAATAGGAAGTCAATTAAAGTTTTTTTTTTTTTTTAACTAGGGAACTAGTATGATCAGATTTGAATTTGTAATCCAGTTAGAAAAATTCCCTTCATGCCCAATCCAAAGTTGCACTTGCTAATTTAAGCTATCTTTTATGTTTAGTTTTTGTGTATAAAGAAATGACATAAAAATCAGTGATCAAGCGTGTCTCTCTCACCCTTCTCCTGCCTTAATTGCACACCCTTTCCTCATAGGACCCATTTTCCATTCCTTTAATTATCTTTGGCATTCATCTCTGAATCCTAACAACTTCATCTCCTTGCTGAGTTGTGGTGACCAACTTAGTAACGATCTCAGTCACAGTGGCACACAGACTTGCACTGCCTTTTCTTTCTTTTTTTACAGTGTCATTTTACTACTGGCACAGATCTACTAATTACTAATAACAAAAGCCTTTCTTTGATAGCGAATGCCCCTATTTCTTCACTCACTTAAACGTGTAATCGGAACAATGTTTTATAGACTGACACTGAGAAAAGCTATTTGTAAAATAATTAAGAGCTCTATAGTTTGGATCACTCATTCAACGCACAATCACCCTAACAATTTCTCCTTGTTATAACGTGTCAAGGAACAAAATTCCATTATTCTTGCAAGATCTGGCTATCACCATACCATGATAGATGCTTTCTAATACCTTGTTATTTCAGGTAATTAACTTACAATGGTGTAACAGATCAGACCAGGGTCTCTTCGCGCACTTATGTCAGGTTGCCAGTATATAATTCCCGTCAAATTTTATTGTGATGTATACATTATACAGGGTCTTTGGGGCACATTACAGATAATGGTCTTTCTCTTAAATAATTTACTACTGGCTCATGCAAGAAAAATGCAAAAAGTGCTATAAGAACAAGATGGTTGAGAGAGTAACCAACTCTTTGGGAGGAAGAGAGAAATCAAGGAAGTGATAGTACTGACATATTAAAGAATATGTAAGATTTTATTACACATAAGAGGAGACAAAGGAATTACTGGAGGAGAAAACTGTACAAAGGTTGGTAGGTATAAGAGCTTGATACTCTGGCAAGGACAAAAGTCTAGTGGTTCTCACCCTGTCTAAACATTATCATCACCTCAAGAACTTCTAACATCTGTGGATGCCCAGTGCTACCCCAACGGGCAAATTGGAAGTGGAAACCAAGACTGGCCAGTTTCTAGGTGGGGCTATGGCACAAAACCAATGGAAAGTGGTAGTGAAATGGCAGGAAATAGCTAGAAACTAGCCCTCCACAGTCTCTAATAGAGAAACAGCAATAAGAAGATCCCTCTGGAGACTGAATGGCTATCAGAGTAGAGAGAATACACGCAAAAGACTGGTAAATGGACTGTTGCAGTTATACGATGAGGGCCTGAACAAGCATCTGAGACACTGGAGGAGACTCAGTTTGGGATCGACAATGTGCGGGTAAGGGTTATCTGAATAATGTGGCAAGATATGGGTATTTTCTGGGATGCTGGATTTGTGGTACATATAAAGCCTCTCAATGAAATACTCATAGATAGTGGCCCTGAAGCAAGGCCAGCAGATTGCTTATAGCTGCTGGTTTCAAACAGGAGCCTAAAGAGAATTCTTTCTGTGGTCTGTTGGCCATCTCAGAACTTTGGAAATGGAATGGTCAATTCATCAGAAAGAAATAGCAGGTGAGTATAGCAGACTTCGGCGGCCTGAAGGAGAGAGACCCTGGTGCATCAGGACCTGCACTGTGCGGCTGACTTGGGCTGCCAGGAGAACAAGGAACTCCCCCCCTCTCTGGGGGGTGACTGTGATCCTGCCTGTGTGTGGGCTGAGAATCAGACATCTCTTGTCGTCCTGTCTCCCGCCTGTGTCCCTACTCCCCCTCCCCTCTGCTTAGCAAGTGGGAGCCAGTGAACTACACATCTTGTGAAAAGATTGGCTGTTATTTAGTATGAGCTCCCCATATGCAAAGATAAGGACAACCATTTGGAAGAAAACAAGAGACAATATGACAGATAATGAAGATCTCTGGTTGTCTAGCTTTGAAATGTATGCTTTCTTATGTCCCGTTCTGCTCTGTTTTGTTGTGTGTAATTTTACCCCCTTTTAAAATAAAATTAAAAAAAAAAGAAATACTCATAGATAACTGCACTTTTTTTTAAGGTTGCTCCTGATCTTTTTTTCCCCCAGAGATAATGCATTACCAGAGCACTTATCAGGAACACAGTATTCAGACAAGACTGATATATGACACAACTCCGGAATATTCTATTAGCACAGAACGCGATGTGAATGGTACCCACTAAATTTGGATGACATGGTGGTCATAGGCACTGAGTCTCATCTTACCACTGAATTACCGTTCAATCTGGATTCCAAACTTCAGGTGAGACTGAAGAACATAGTGAGGGCCCTAAATGAAAGCACAAGAATAGCAGTTGAGAAAACACAGGCCGCTTGAGACAAAGGAGACATGGGAAGCCATGATATTTGTTTCAAATATATAAAGCAGTATCAGAGTGCAGTGACCACTGTCTGAGTTTTCTATTCTTTACACCAGTGAATTACTTCTCATCCCAGAAAAATGCAGTATTAGCCAAATTAGCATCGGAACAGAAGCAGTAGTCAGCTCACAACTATGAGCATATCCTAGTGAGATTATATAAATATAGCTAGATGGATTGAGAGCCAGGCACAGACAGATATGTGTGACATCAGTATTGTTCAGTTATTCATCATTTTTGTGTTTGCCCCAATATGTTGACTCATGTCAGAATCACAGTAAAGAACAAAAACTCACAGTAAAGAACAAAAAACTTTCTCTAGGAAAAACAGATCATGAACAGTGCACTAGAAAAAAAGGGGGGAGGTGACTGTAGCAGATGTCATTGCTACCCTATGTAACAGCAATGTTACCTTTCTTGCATAGTTTATGGAACTCTTATTTTAATCAGGATTCAACATATTCAGGCACGGTAGCCACCTACTCCAGGTCCAGGCAAAGCAATTGCACTTCCTGAAAAATTGTTTAGGAGTGGGACTATAGCTCTTAAGAGGTCAAAAAGGAAATGAGATGTAAGGGATGGACAAGAAGAACCAGCACTGTGAAAATGGCCATACTCCCAAAACTGTTATATAGATTTAATGTAATCTCAATCAAAGTACCATTAACATACCTCACAGAGCTACAGAAAACATTCCTAAAATTCATATGGAACCACAAGAGACCTCGAATAGCAAAGGCAATCCTGAGCAACAAAGGCAAGGCAGGAGACCTGAAATTATACTACAAAGCTGCTATAATAAAACCAGCATGGTACTAGCAAAAACAAAACAAAACAAAACAAAAAACCCCACAACCAAACAATAAAACCAAAAAAACAGACCTGAGGATCAGTTGAACAGAAGATAAAGACACAACAACAAACACACTCAACCACCTTAACTTTGACAAAGGGGCCAAACATGTCCACTGGAAGAAAGACAGCCTCAAGTCACCTAGAAGCAAGCCCTCTCTACGAATCAGCACCATGCCTGGGTCCCCGGGGGGGGGGAGCCAGATACCAGCCTCTTCTGGCACATGGGCTGAGAAACAAGAAGAGCCACCCTCCCCTTGTACCTGTAAGCAATCAGCTGACCTGGAGAAACATAGGTGGTGAAGATAGCTATCAAGGTAGAATACAATTTAATGCTTATAGTGTTTAGTGTTTCACTAACTTTGCAGGTCTAAGGCTGGTAGTCTGACCATCTATTCATAGGATAACAATACACAATGTAGCACCTATAGGGAATCTCCTTCTGAAAGTGGTAGCCATTGTTAATTCTCTATTATCCTGTTTTGAAGTCCTATATAATTTTTATTGTTTTGTTGAGTTGGGCTTTATTGTTTTGCTTCATTTGATTTTATTACATTCGATGGCATAGGTAACTATTTCAAAGATAACAAGATATATTATGGTAGCCATTTGGGACTTATTATTGTCTTGTTTTGAAGTCCTTTATTGCATTCAATGTTTTGTTTTTATTCATTCTATTCTCTTCTGTTTTGTTTGATTTTTACTATGTCTGAAGGTATCTGCAGCTATGTTGAAGACTACAAGAGACATTTTGGTAACCATTGTTGATTTCGTACTGTTTTGAAGTCCTGTATCACTTACACTGCTTTGTTTTGATTGGCTTTATTAAAGAAGAAAGCCTCTTTAATAAGTGGTGTTGGAAAAACTGGCTTTCTACATGCCGAAGACTTAAACTAGACCCATGCCTATCACCATGTACTAAACTAAAGTCAAAATGGATCAAAGATCTAAATATTAAGACAGAAACACTAAACCTACTGGAAGACAAAGCCTCCAAGCATACTTCAAAAAATCAAGAAGTAGGATCTTTCTTCTCTTATGAAAATTTTTTTGCACATCGAAAGAAATCATCAACAGAGTGAAAAGAAAGCCCACAGATTGGAAAAGATTTTTACCAGCTGTCCCTCAAAGGACTTTTATCTAGAATGTATAAAGAATTGAAAAATCAGCACCCCCCCCAATTTAAAGACCTAATCCAAAAATGGGCATCTGAGATGCATACATAATCCTCAGATGAAGAAATACAAATGGTAAATAAATATATGAAAAATATGTTCAACATCATTGGTCATTCAAGAAATACGAATTAAAACTACATTGAGATATCATCTCACTCCAGAAAGAATGGCTAACATCAAGAAATTAACCAATAACAAATGCTGGATGGACTGCAGGAAAAAGGAACCCTTCTCCACGTTAGTGGGAGCATAGCCTGGTGCAACTACTGTGTACATCAGAATGGAGATTCCTCAAAAAATTGGGATTAGAGGTCCCATTCAACCCAGCTATTCCTCTTCTGGGTATTTTTCCAGAAGAATTAAAAACATCATCCTATAGTGATATATCTGCATCTATGTTTATATTTTCACAATTTGTAATAGCTAAATCTTGGAAAGAACCCAAATGCCCGTCAACTGAGGAATGTATAAAAAAGATGTGGCATTTTAATATAATGGAATACTAATCACAGTCATAAAGAATGATAAACTCAAGGCTTTTATAGGTAAATAGATGGAACTAGAAACCATATTCATAAGTGAAATAAATCAGACTTGCATGTATAAACACTACATTGTCTCACTAGTATAAAAAAATGGAAAGAGTAAATAAGATCCAAAAGTTACAACAGATAGTGTAAAAGGGAAAGAGACTGCTCAAAGGGAAATTTCATTGCTCAGTCTTGCATGCCTGTATCTGGTAGCCTGAGCAATTACTCTATGCAACATAACAACCATTATAAAATTTCTATTATCTTGATTTGAAATCCTATATTGCCATTGTGTTTTTGTTGTTGTCATTGACATTTTGCTTGTGTTATTGTTTTCTTGTTTGTTTGCTTCTTTTCTATTTTTTTCTCTTTAAAAAAAATGTGAGGGAAAAGAAAAGCTTCTACAAAGGAATCTACTTCCCGGTAGAGGCAGTTGACAAGAAGCTACTCTGTGTTTCTGCCTTGAGCCTGGTTATGCAAAACTGTTATTTAGGACCCAGGAAGCCCTTTGGTGGCTATGAGATATCAAGGTAAGAATCCCATCTGCAGAGGGTGTTTAAACAGAAGGAAGGAGGCTAAGCCCTTCAAGCCATCAGCAGGCCTGCAGCGACCTCTGAAACCAGCTGCCTGTGATTTCCTGTTAGATGACCTAATTAAAGGTCATTCGCGGGGGGGGGGGTCACTAGTAGTCTATCAAGCATATACTAATTCTTGCTCCTATTACACTGACAAGGAATACAAAATGTTCTATAGAAAATGCTAGGCCTTCATTGTTAGCATACTTTCGAAGACTAAAAAGCCATAGCTGGAGATACATAAAATGAGAAGTAATTTTTCTATTAAAGTTAATTTTTCATCCACTATTGTGTACTTCCATTTGGAAAGAATATATTGATATAAATATAAAACTCCTGGTGGTGCAAAAAAGAATGTCTAAAAATGGCCCTGGGTATCACTCAGGGCTTGCTGGACAACTAGCTAGCTGGAATTGGTCTCTCTTCTCCCCAAGCTTCCCTTTTATAGTCGCCACGTGATAGGCAGATGCTTATCCAGAATACTCCTGCATACTTACAGCAGGTACTTAAACCCAGTTTTTGCAAATTCTTTGATTATTTATACTACATGTTCAACAAATTACAGTGGTCCGACATGGAGACAGTAAGAAATGAGGGATTCCACACCCTGCTTTCTCGCGAGCTTTCCATTTGGATGTCTCTGCAGTAGGACTGCCTCCCTCGCTTGTGCTGTGTGAGCTTGTGGATTATGTGTAGCCCTGTCACACAGCAGGTAGCAGTCATGAGGGGATCTCACCTTGCATGAAAAATCTGAGCCCAATGTGGGGCCCTCTCTCCGTGTCAGCTATAGTGTACCTGTTTCAGATACAGTATGTACACCTATAGTGTGTCTGTGTGCATGAAAGCTAAGGGTCTCCTGAGTTTTAGCAGGAAACAAGTTTCAACCTGTGACCATTATTATCATACATTCCTCTTTGGCATTTAATGGAAACCACCTACACCATGTAGTCAGTGCTTCAAAGAAAGAAGCAGACAAATATCAAAGGTATAAAGCACATACATACAATAGTTATGCAAAAAGGTGGGTACTTTAGCATATTTTATTCACTTGGTATTTTGAAATGCTCACTTAGAACAACAGCTACTGTGATGTTTAGCTGTATCTAACTCAGATTACAACTTAGTACAGAAATAAATCTCTCCTTGACTACTCTGCGCCCTCTCAAGCACACCATGCCTGCTTCTCACCACGTCTTCCCACGAGCCACCCCGCAGACACTCAAGCTCCAAACTAGAAGCAGATTTTATTGCTGGGTTCCTTACAATTTGATTTAAAAGAAAAAATAAGCCGACTATTCTCCTTGCAGCAGTTGTGAGGCTCACTCACCCTCCTCGTTGCACGATATAGAAAGACGTGAAGTATCTGAAGTGGAAAATTAAGAACGAGGCCCTAGGCTTGGTATTGAGGTCCAAAAAGCTATGAGGAAAGATGTGCCTCTGGAGCCCAGACACCTGCTGGAGGGATGATGCACACCCATGACCGCGAGATGCATGAGTGGGCTCAGTTCCCAGCGAGCCTGGAGACTGGTGTGGTCCCGTGGGCAAGGAAAAGGCCACTGTGGATCCGCCCAAGGAAGGCCTGGGGCCACTACCCGGTTCTAAGTAACAGAAATTTCTTATGACCATGTCACGCATCCACATTATCAGCCATGTAACACCGACAAAAAGTAATTTTTAATAAACACAAAAAGTGTTCCTTAACAACTGTGTTAGTTTCCTGTGGCTGCTGTAATAAACTGCCAAAAACTTTCTGACTCAAAATAACAGAGATTTATTCTCTGACACTTCTGGAGGCCAGACGCCGGACACAGGTGTCACTGGGCTAGAATAAAGGTGTGTCACACTTTCCCGAGGCTTCAGGTGGGAGCCCTTCTAGTCCTTGGCTTGTGGCCACATCACTTCAATCTCCGCCTCGTCACCACACTGTCTTTTCTTCTGTCTTCAAATCTCTCTTATAAATACTTATATACATTGGTATTTGGGGGTCCAACCAGATATTCCAGAATCATCTCCCCATTTTAAATCTTCTGTTTTGTGGAACTCACGGGTTGCAGGGATTAGGAAATGCTATCTTTGGGGGCTATTGTTTAACTTAAGATTCTCCAATGAAACACCCCAAACTCTTTTACAAAATTATTTAAATTATACAGCAGTAGTGTATATACAAAGATGAGTACCTTCAGAATAAAATCAGAAACCATGCTTATTCATGGTCTTTGAGCTTCTGTGGGTCTTCCAAGTTTCCCCCTCTGCCCCAGCAGTGTGTACCTTCAGCTCCTGGGATAGACGGCGAACACTGCCTGTGAAGTGAGAAGTGAGCGGAACACGGCAGCCTGTTAATCACCTGGTGGATAAGGATGACAGGCCCAGCAGTACTTCTAAATACCACTCTGAGCCCAAGAAGCAACTCAAAAAAAGCACCCGTGATAATTAATCCATGCACAGTGTCCTAATATATCAAATAAACCAGACACAACTGGACTAGCCATCCCACCAGGGCCCTAGGCAGCATCGACACACCCATGGTGAAGGAAATTCAGACAGAGTGGGTCTGGGGCCCCCTTCCTGCGTGGGCCTAGCCTGCCGTGACACAGGTCGTCTCTCAGTCCTCTGCTTTATTTTCAGGGGTCAGACATTCAACTTGATGCCAGGAGCTGGTCTTTCCTCTAATGCTCTGATGCCTTGAAGCTAGCACTTGTCTAAGAAGAAGACAGGAAAATGTTTCCACTTTCCCTGTCCATGCACCAAGGGCAGTGAGGAAGCCAGGTCTCCAGACGGGCTCTCTGTGCTTCACAGTGTCTCTCCTTCACGACAGGAGCAGGTCCCCCAGGGCCTCAGCCAGGCCCTAAAATTAAGATCGCCTCCTTTTCTTGTTGCACATCCAGGTCACAGCCTCCTGCCTCCACTCACATACAGATCGCCCATGACACTGTGGCACTGTTCCCACCTCCTGCAGCCCTTCCCTGGGGCAAGACTGTTCTGGCTGGTCTTCTGCATCAGCTAAGACACAACCGTCATTCCTTTATCGTCAGGTCCCCATCACCCACAAACACACCTCTCCTGCACAAAGCAGGTTCTGGAAAATTGTTTGCATGGCCTGAATTTGGAGTTTCATCTTTGCTATTTATTTTCTGTACCTCCTTGTGTAAGGACTTCAAAATGCTCAGTGCTTTTATTTCTTCACATCCCAACTAAAGACGGCCACACTGTTTGACCTGACCAGAAATGTTCTGAAGTTTTGAAGAGAAAGAACAGGAAGTGCTACTGCACAGCAGGGGCAGGCAGGCCACAGGGGCCTTCAGGGCTCTGCTTAGGCCTGTGGCTTTTGGGCAAGGCTGTCCCAGCTACCAGAGAAAGGCAGCTTTCGTGCTCTTCCAGCAAGTTCTAGCAAATCTCTGCAGTGAGCGATATGGCTTTCTTGGCTTCCTGCACTCCGTCCAATCCTCAGTGGAGGGAAGAACATCTGCTCGCGGTCAGCAGCTCAGGCCGGCACCCTGCTCACTCACAGCCTAGAAACAGGCTGGGCTCGGGCTCTGCTGTTGTCCACTTTCATTTTAATGGTCATGGAATAAATGTCACAATCACACATTTTTTAAGATCCAAGATGTGAAATAATGCAAAAACCTGGGCTGCGGTTTAACAGGTCCATTTGGACTCTTCAAGCCCACAGGAGAAACACATCTCCCTTAGCTTTCATCACTTCAAAAAAGATCCTGGTACTCTTATCTGTCCTCATCATATACAAAATCACTAAGTGACCCTTCTATGGGACTTGTGAATTTCATTTGACTTGCGCAGGCTTAAAATTTTCCCTCCAATTCTAGGTTCAAATGTACGATAACTTTGTAAGAGTAAGTTAATATTCACAGTTTGGATCTGAAATGCGCTCTTGAACCCTAAAACAGAAAAAAATCCCACAGGCCATGTGCTGGGTGCCTGGTTGCTGGGCTTTCGGAAGTGACGAGATCCTGAGGGCTCTAATTTCATCAGGGGACCGATCCAGTGGATGGGAGGTGATGGAACATCAGAAAATGTCGAAAGAGAATGGGCCACGACTTCCACCCTGGCCCCTTCCTCTCCGGCTCTTTTCTCTTTCTGCATCCTGGCTGCCATAAGGCACACGGGGCCACGCCTGCTCTCATGAAGTTTCTGCCGTGGAGCAGTCAGACCTGGACTCAAACTGCAACCATCAGCCAAACAAATCTTTCCTTCTCTGAACCGTCATTCTCAGGTACGCCGTCATAGCAATGGACAGCTAACACAATACTACTGATTTGTTTTTAAAGGGTACGAAAAATACTGTATGTAGCTAGGTGTGGTGGTACACACCTGTTACCCCAACACTCGGGAGGCTGAGGCAGGAGAATTGCTGTGTGTTCAAGGCCAGCCTCAGCTACACAGTGAGACCTTGTCTCAACAACAAAAACAAACAAGCAAACAAACAAAAAGCAAAAAAAAAAGTACATGTAGTTTACCTAAATACATTTTAGCAATCAAATTTCTTCTTCTTTTTTTTTTTTTTTTAGCAAAAAAGTCACTTTTTTTGAATGCAGGGACTAGCACTACAAGATCAAAAGGAACTGCTTTTCCTTTATTGGTACCGGGGATCAAACTCACAACCATGTGCTTGCAAGGTAGGCACTTATGCTGCTGAGCTAAATCCCAAGCCCTTAAAGGAACTTCTTTATGGGGAATCTGCATTGTCTGCACTTTGGCAAAGGGATATATTCAAAGTGTTTCCAACTACTGCACTGCTTCGATGATAGAAGGAATGGACAGTAATCTAGTACGCTTTGATGCTCTAGAAACTGATTCACGCTTTTAGCCTCCTCTCCTCCTGAATCCCAAGCTTTTGAGAAAAAAACCTCCTCATGTACCAGGATCTGATCTCATGAGAAGGTTCCCACAGCCCCTTTGTTTCTGTTGCAATCCCAGGTACCTGTGAGCCAAACCTTTAAAAAAGGTTCAATCACTTGCACATGATTTGCTATTCTAGAACACAGTGGCCACTGAGGACTGTGAAGACCAGAAGAAGAACAAAACAGCCCAGAGCTGGAGGGCAGTAACTCAGCACACTGTGTGAAGCATTGGATGAACCTATGGAGATTGTGGGGGATGCAGCGGTCCTGCTATTGGCTGACCAGGGCACGGTGGGGGGGGGCTAGGAGGGCGAGGAGGGGGCGTGGGCAAGGCGGTCACGTGTTCACACTGCTCAGCTAGCACTGTGGTACATTTAACCCAGAGATGGATTTGAGTAGATGCTTCATTTCCATATATAACAAACAAATCCACAGAATATACTAGGAAGAAATAGTGACAGTGTAAGAATCAAACAGCAGGGTCAACAACACACTTTTTCAGTGAAGGGCCACAACTATTTCAGGCTGTATGTGACACATCTCCGTCACCACTGTTCAATTCTGCCATGGTGGCAGGAAAGCACCTAGAGATACTATGTAAATAAAAGCCTAGGGCTGTTCACCAACAGAACTTTCTTTATGGTCCAAAGGTTACAGTGTGTCAACCCCTAAAACAGGAAAAAAAATCCCACGTATGTGGGCATGCTTTACATTTTTATGATCATTATGATTATGATTTTTGAGTCAGGATCTCTCTATGTAGTACAGACCTGTCTTCAACTCACTATGTAGCCAGGCAGGACTCAAACTCGCAGTGATCCTCCTGCCTCAGCCTTCCAAGCGCTGCTATTACAGGTGTGTGTCTCCACGCCCATACTTAGATTTTGCACATTAGCACTCTTTAGGTAACCCTCATTTTTGGGCAGAGTCACATATGCAAAGTGTGTTTGTCCCTAGAATACAAACCCTGTGAGGCAGAAATTCTGTTGTGTTCACGACTGTATTTCCAGTACTTTTAAGAGCATGGGGCACACAGCTGGCATACAGATGAGCGCTCGTGACGCAGCTGTTTGGAACAAAGGAGTGAATGAATGAATGAAAGATGAACTTATGAACATGTAAAGGGTAATTCTGAGACCAGACCACGCTCCTATCCCATGAAACCTACCTCCACAGCCACTCCTCACTTACTCCTTCTTTGCAAAACTGGGCAACTACTTGGGACTAAGGCACCAAAAGTATGATTCCTTCTAAAAACTATGATTTAGGAAAACACTGTCTTTTCAACAGATAACAGGAAAGTACGTAGAGCTTGCTTGCTTCTCACTCAACTCTGATAAGTGGTTCTCTAATAAATTCACTTTTATAGCAAAGACAACATCCAAGAGGACAAAACCTTCACTATTATCTTCTGGGAGCTCAGGAAGATGCAGGTTGAGTACCCCTTATTCAACACACTAGGGGTCAAAAGTATTTCAGTGTTTAGATTTTTTTAATTTTTATTTTGAGAGATTTGCATACATATGCATTATCTCGGGGCTGGGACTTGAATGCAACACAGAATTCATTTATGCTTCTTACACGCCTGCTATGCAGCCCGATGGTGCTTTTCAGCAACACTCTCAGGGTAGCTGCATCTTGACTGCAACAGATTATATAAGGTCAAGTGTGGAATTTTCCACTTGTGCTGCCATGCTGGTGCTTTAAAGTTTCATATTTTAAAGCATCTCAGGTGTTGGATTTGAGGGTTCGAGATGTTCAACCTATAGTAACTGTTAGGATATTGTCAAGTACGTATTTGGGCATTATATCGTGATACCTTTTTAGTTCTGAACATGATTTTTTAAGATGCCAATAATGTGCGACTATCCTTATGACTACTTAAGCCTCACAAGTCAACACACACGGGGGGTGACCGCAGGCTGCGCGGTGAGCTCCTCATCACCACGCACACCCTTCTTGGAAGATTCCACCTTTCAGGGCATGAGGGACAGGCACTTCCTGTGCATGGTCATTTCAGGTTCCTTGCACAGAAATCAGGACCAGCAGACGTTTGTTGACTCTTTGCTACCATCAGACAGCAGGGTGGGAGAAGCAGAGAGTGGGTGCGGGAGCCCATTCCAACCTCAGGTACCAAAAGGCGAATCTCAGCTGCTCCTTTACTACTTCTTCGGCTGCAAGAAGACATTTCTGATTTCCCTCTTCCTTCGAATTTTAATGCAGTGTGCGTCAGAAAATAATTTGCTCTACCAAATTTGGTTTACAAAATAATTTTCCAGAACACATGCATTTTGATAAGGAAGCTAAAGTTGTATTCCCAAGGTAAGCACAACCACAAACTAGGACATGGTTACACTATGATCTCAGAATCATGTGTGCAAGTCATCCAGCACACACCTGTGTTTGTGTGTCCTCCCAGTCAACCACAGACTCTGCAAGCCCTATGGAGGAGGTCACAAGCCCTTCTCAAGACATCTTGGTCATCAAAGAAACCTGACGCAGGAATCAACAGTTAAGTGAGACACTAGTTACTGGTCTCTGAATAGCATACAGAAGGGGCACTGTACCCAGAGTTCTGCCAAGAAGCTGCAGGGTAAGTTGTCCTACATAATGCACACTCACATGTTCCACGAGCAGAAAATGCACTAAGGACAACTGTCAACAGAAGAGCGAGGTGTACCTTTCAATCAGCAAGACCCTGCAAAACGAGATGAAGAACTTGCTGCAAGAGCAGCAGTGAAAAAAAAAAAGAATTTTTTTAAAGGCAGAAGTATTCTTGGCAAGGTTCAGATGGAAAAATAGCAACAGATCCCAGCAGCAGAGCAGTAGCCAGGAATAACTTAAATTCAAGACATTTTCAATAGGGGTAGGATAATAACACTAAGGAGTCATTGAAGAGCTACCCTGGTCCTCTGGGCCTGAAGCCTAAACCCGACTTGTAGTCTATAATCAGTCAGTTCACAAACATTTACCAAACACTGTCCACACATGTTCAGCACACTGCTGGTCACTAAGCAGAATTCTGCGAGGTAACAGTGGTCACTGAGTAGATATCGTAAGCACCATTACACCATGATCAACTGGGGGAAGCATTTTCCCTACTTTACACATAGGAACAGTAAGGCTAAAAGAATTCCGTGAGGTCGAAGGACTAAACGGTGGCACTGGGCCCGGGGCCACAGCACTGCCTGACTCCAAAGCCCCTAATGCCACTCATTGTGCATAAAATATGGTTCATTCCCTACAGAAGCTTAAAATAGCCTAAGCCAATAAAAATCGATGTAGGCAAAGTAGTGACTGGCTAACAAGTATCTCAAGACTTTAAAGAGAGGAAAAATGAATAGAGAAAATCTTATAAAAGAGGTAGGACCTGGGTTCCTCCACCATGGATGGGTGTGTGGGAGCAGTGACACTTCGGTGGAGGGAGCCTGGCCCCTCATCAGGACAGAGAGAGCCACACTGCATGGAGCAAAGGACTGAGGAAGGGCAAGGTGCACTATGACAGGCTTGAGACTCGTGCAAGACAGTCAAGACCATGGACAACCGCCAGCAGCTGAAGGCTCCGGGCAGGAAGGCTCGCTCAGCTGGGCCAGAGAGCGCTCAAGGGGCCTGAAAGGGAAGTGTCCCATTAGCTCGTGTTCATTCATTTAGGCCAGGTGGAGGGCTGGGCACACATTCAGTTAGGCCAGGTGGAAGGCTGGCGTGCGCACACAAGGGAGGCGCTGCGCTGAACAGGTGGCAGAGGTCTGGGTGACTCACTGACACCAAGGAACCATTAGGGAAAAGATGAGGATGGGTAACTCCAAAGCTTCACAAGGGCCATAATGTCCACCTTTCCTAGGAACTTCCAAAGCAATCAAAACCAAAACAAACAGAACAGGCGCTGAGATGCTGAACAGTCAGTACATGAAACTCTGGTAGCTCATGTACGCGTAGCCCACAGGCGAGAAACGTCAGTGAGAAAAATCATAAGGCAGAAACCCTTGGCAAGGGCAGCAGGGGTCTGCCCACGAGCTCTGTCCCTCCTCCAACCCCTGCCCTGTGCCAGCCAGGCTGGGCTCCTGAAGACACACACAGCCCCCTCCCACCTTGTCAGCCTGACCCCGGACAGGACTCGAGGCAAAGCAGAAGGCAGAAACAAAATGCCCAAGGCTGCTGTAAGGATGGACCCCAGGGGTGAATAACGACACAGGCTGTGATTTTAAATAAAAACTCCAGCACCGCTGCTCTCCTTTCTACACCCGCTGCCTAAGGTTTTGCAATTTTTGGTCCTCATGTAGATAGGAAGGCCTTAAGAGTCTTTCGCAAAGTATTGCTCTTTGTTCAGAAACTATTTCAAACGTGCATATATTAATTCCTAGCACAGATAAGCATATAGCTGAGGCATAAACTCTCAATAATTTGTATGTGGACTACATGAATTTTAAGCTCATTTAAATCTTCTATTCAGCTATGGCTCACTCATTATAGAGGGCCACCCCGAACTCACTGGGAAACGAAGAAAACAACCATAAACTTCCAAGACTGTACGGCAAGCTCCAGGCCAGGAAACCAAAGTGTCAATACCTTAGAAAAATTCAGTCCCGCTTGCAAAATTCAGGGTGCAATGGCCTCAGCCCAGTCCAGCGTTAGCAGAGCAGTCTTTATTGAGTTTTCACTGGAGGTGGACGCTCTTCTCCGCAGGAAGATTCAGCCAACTACCTTCTATATAAGGTCTGAGTATCAAAGTCAAACTTGCAAAGGTTCACGCTGTAAAAGAAGTAGTTGCTCTGGAAAATCTTTCAACATCCTTCCCAAAACATGCACTCAGAGGAGTAATACAGAGCAGACAGGCATCCCGAGGAGAAGAGCAAGCCCGTGAAACCCGGCTGCCGCGAGCGTAGGGAGGAGGGCTGCGGCTGGGACCCCGCGGGACGGCGGCGGGCCTACTCGGATCACAGGCCGGGACCTGTCCCTCTCGGGGGCCCGCAGCGCACGCACCCGGCACGAGCCTGCGGCTCCGCGCTCTCCGGCCACGAGGAGCCGCACGCTGCGGCTTCGGCGCGCCAGCCCCTCGCCGAGGCCGGCGCCGGGGTCCCCGCCCCGAGCCCACTCACCGGCGGCGCCGAGCACCTGGGTCCCGCCCCTGCGGGCGAGCGGCTGGTGGCTCCGGGGCGCGGCCGGCGCCGCGGCGGGAAGCGGCGACCCCGGCTAGGACGGGCCGCGGGCCCCCGGCGGAGACGCCCGGCAGCTCCGGCGCGGGGCCCGGGCGGCGCGGCGCATGGCGCTGCGGCAGGAAGCCGGCCGCACTCGGGCCTCGCAGGAAAACAAACAAAAGGCAGGGCGGCTTCCACGGCGGGCGCCCCGCCGCCTCCCCGGGAAAGTTGCCCTGCAGCTCCCCTCGCCGGCCCTGCGCGGCCCTGCAGCGCGCCCGGCTTACCCGGCCCGGCCCGGCCCGGCCGCCGCCCCCAAGGCCGGGAGGCGGGGAAGCGCGCGCGGGCGGAGCGAGCACCCGGCCTCGGAGGCGTCCCCGAGAGCGCGCAGGGGTGCCTCGCCGGTGCCGGCGACTTGTGCAGGCCACTGGGGTTCAAACGGCACACGCCATCTGTATTTTACAACAGAAAACGTGCTTAAAATAAACCCGCGACCTGTACGTGTTCATTGCAACACTGCAGAGGTTCCCACTGCTGGGAACCGAGTTTGAAAGGCTGGACGCTTCCCACGGTGGGAACCCGGCTAGGTGACTTCCACAGGTGTCCTTTGTGTGTAACTAGTGACGTGGTATCTAACACTGCACGTCTACGTTTTGAACACATTGACTTTTATCATAATTTATATTGTAGATTTGGCCTTAAACCATTATCAGGCTTGAATGTGAAGCACTTTGGGAGAAAAATCCAAATCTGCTTCCTGCTCCCTGGTTTAAATTTACAAGACTCTTGTGAGCCAATGGGTCTCGAGCACCTGCAGAAGCACCAGTCACCTGGAGGATTATTTAATCAGCAGTTTCCGCTGCTGATTCCGGTGCTGATTCCGCTGGTGGTGGTGGTGGGGGGGGGCGCACATGCCCTCAGTACACAATTTTAATTAAAAAATCAGTAACTTTTAACTCTTTGAAAACCCTTCTCTGAGTTTAAATCACCCAGCTCACCACCGTAGCAAGTTTTTAAACGTTTTGATTCTGAATCCAAAGGCTGCTGAAGGGTTCGTTTTTTGTTTTGTTGTTTTTTTCCAGAATCATATCAAAGACGAATTTTTCTCTTGCTCCTTTTCTCTCTCAAAAGGGAAATGGCACCCTGGCCACTTGGCAAATACATGATATTTGTCTACCTTTGTGTTTACCTATGCAACAGCCATAAAATAAAAATCGCAGATAATCAAAAACATAGGGAGTCAAGGAGCCTAGCAAATCATGAATTTTTAAGGTAACTAAAATAACCAGTTTCAGTAAAATTCAGTTGTCCAAACCCGTATACCAAGCAAGTGGGGGGAGGGCGTTTTGGTATACATTTATCAAGGATCCACGGGGCTAGCAAGTAGATCAGTAATTTTGGTCCTGGGAAAATGAAAAGACTGCAAATATAATATCTAATACAGCCCTGTAATGGGTGTTACTGGATTCAGTGGAGTTGATCTAAAATAGAAAATTAGTAGCTGTTGAGCATGCCGTGTTTTAGTATTTGGTACTCTTTTTGTCTTATCAAATACTATTTTATTAATCTTTGTTTTTAATTACTTGCTACACTGCAATCATCTGACCTAATCGACCAGGATACCCCAAGCAAGCATTCAATATTTTCGATGCAATTTCTGAAGCAATTTAAACCTCATTCTTCCTCTGCAAAACTGATCTTTAGAATTCCATCATTTTCTTCCGTTATAAACCCATAGTTAACTCTTCTTCCATTTAAATTTCAAAACTCAATTTTAAAAGAATCATTGGGAAGAAAATATCCTTAAAGGACCTAAATCCTCTTTTAGAATCTAAAAACTATTAAATTGTTGACTTCTGTTAAAGTTGGGAATATTTTTTATGGTAGTTAATTTAGGGTGCAAATAAAAACTCACCTGAACGGTGAGTATATAACTTGGATTTCCTTACAGTGGCTCATTCCCCACCTCACCCCTACCCTCCTTGCAGCTCTGTGCCGATATACTGATTTTTAAAAGCTCTAGAATAAAATAACGGATAAGAAATTTAAATTCTAATGTATGTGAGGTCTTGGAATCCTGATGACTATTAGTCCCAGGCACTCAGAGAAACTTTAGACATTCGATAAATGCTTGCTCAATGAAGGTAAGAAGTTACGATGCCTGTATGCTTTCATGGAATATGCAAACACGTGGCTTAAAAGATTAAAAGCTTGGATAAGTCAGAGTGCTTTCATTTAACGGGCATTCAGGTGTTTGGCCTTTAAAAGGCGGGGCAAGGCCCGCGCGTACGTTCCGGCGCTCTATGTGGACCATCGGACTACAAATCCCACAGTGCTTCACAACACCGTCTCCCGAGACTCCGGCTCCAGAGCCCTCGACACGCACGGACATTGCATTGCATCATGGGACCTGTAGTTAAGCGTTTCTTGCGTCGCCTGTTTTCATTCCCCGCAGCTGCGCACGTAAGCGCATCTTTCCTCGATTTCGGGCCTGTGCTCCTAGATTTAACCTTTACAACCACCTGTGACAGTACGGTCGCATTTTGCTGGACGAGGCACTTAAGCGTCCCCAAATCCGTGTAGCGACCGTGCTGTTCTAGTGTCCTCGCGGCTTGGCTCAAGGCCCTGATCTAAGCTCGGTGGAGACGTCGCTGAGGTACCGCCCGCTCCTGCCTGCCTCGGGGCTCACTAGAGCGGACACGGGGTCCAGGGCGAGGCTCGGCGGACCGCCAGCCCCTCCGTCGCGGGCTGCGCGCCGGGGACGCCGCGGCGGCGCCGCGCATGCTCCGTGCGTGGCCAGCGCAGGCCCCGCAGTGAGCAGCTCCGCCGCCGCGTCCCGTCTCCGGCAGGGCCGCGCTCCACCTGCCTCCGCTCGGCCTCCGCAGCTCTCGGCGACCTCCGCAGTCCCCGGCCCCGGCCGCCGCTTCAGCGCGCCCGCGCCAGCCCCCTGCCCCGCGAAGATGGCTGCTGTCCGCCGGGCCCGCAGTTACTGCCGCTGCTTGGTGCGCTTCTCCGACCGAGAACTCTGCTAAGCCCTGCAGCGGGAGACGGGCAGGAGTAGACACCGGACAGCGCACCCTCCCCGAGGAGCGGTGCGGAGGGCGCGGGGAGCCCGCAACCCGGCCGGCCGGCCCGCCAGCATGGTGAGCTGAGGACGGGCCCCGGGCCTGCAGGACGGGGTGCGGGGTGCGGGCCTGGCTTGCAGGCCTGGGGAAGCGGGAAGCACCGCGAGCACCGGGCCTTGGGCAGAGAGGGAGCAGAGGGTCCTGGCGTGGACTGCGCGCGACGCTCCGTGCCTGCTGAACCCCAGCCAGGTCCGATGTAGGGAGACGGGGTTCGCAGGACAGCCGAGAAAAATGCCCCGTCTCTGCTTTGTAAGGACGCCGAGCCGGCCTCGCGCCTCTCGAGGGCATTTTTTAAACCCAGCGAGCCTGCTTTCGGGTGAGCCGTCCCAGCCCGTGTTCTGGAGAGGGAATCCTGGCCAGGGGAGACACTTGTTGATTGCTGTAAAGTGAGCCCCTGCAGAAGTCCAGGGCTTAGACGCATCTGCGCGATTGGCTGGCGATTCTGGTGGAACGGGGCCGGAAGGATCCAGGCTCACTCTATGGGAGGGACAGCGGGAGCTGCATCTCAGCTGTGCAAATGGAGACGTTTAGCTCAGCTTGTCTGACAGAACACATTCCCTGAGACCGAAGTGTGGTGTGTGTGGTCTTCACCGTGTACCGTGTCTGCTATGCGGTAAATTGCCTAGCTAAGAAATCGCTGTTGAGGTTAGAATGAATCAAGAATGAACTGATACAAACTGTCTCTTGCAAAACTCCCAGATACTTACGGAATAAGTAAATGGCTGAATGAATTTATTTCCTGTAGCTTATCTGGACGCACTAAAAAAAAAAAAAAAAAAAAAAAAAAAAAAACAAAAAAAAAACAATTGCTTCCGCTTCTAACTTTCAGAAGTAGTTCTCTGACCAGCATTAAGCATTTAACTTTTATATCGAATTAGTTCGTACTGTGAAACAGGAGTAAAATGAGGATGTAAGCCACCCAAAAACACTCACTACACAAGTGAAGGGTGGTACTCAGAGGAAGAAAAAATGAAGTGGTATTTAGGTGGGCCAAATGTCATAAAGCTCACATTTCTTGTTTCTGTGATTATACTGTCTAAAATCAAGGTGTAATGTGGGGTTGGCAACTATTCTAATACAAATTGCTCAGGGCACATGGACTGTGTTGTCTTGTTACAGGTTTTTTATTTCCTCATCTTCAACTTACACAGTACATGTCACATGATGTATTTGCTAATTTCAAATTTTTTGCACACCTGTTGCCAGCCTGAATCCTGCGAACCATGCCTGTAATGTGATTTATGATACGCTGAATTGTGAAATAGCCCATCAGAAAAGGGACCTGAAAATTCACTGAATCTCTTTGTAGAAGAAGCCTCTTTGTAGAGGAGATAGCTTCGGCTTAGGCAGGCCTTTATTACGAATCAAGCAGCATGTTTTGATTACAAAGACCACCAAGATGTGTTCCTGTCCTCAGTCCATTGAGTGTAATGCTCAGTGCATTAACTGTCATGAAAGAAACAAAAGCCTCGATGTAAGTGTTAGAGGCACACAAAAGAGACAGGATTGGAAAATGCTTTTGACTGCAGTGAACTTCGAGCTGAGTGTTAAAGGATAAGTAGAAGCTAAGTGAGGAAGGTTGCATTTCAGGTGGAGAGAGGAAGCAGAGATACAGGAGCACCAGCTGGAGAGAGGAGGGGAGCCCTTCAGATGAAGTTGGTTTAGTCACTGGTAGGCAAAGAGAAGGTTAAATGACCAAGAGGATACTCCACTCCCCAGGACTCAGGTCCCCTCCGACTGACCATGCTTAGGGTTTACAGTAGGAAATCACACTCTTGTTTCAGAAGATAAAGAGCTATAACTTCTCACTGGAACCTGTACATTCAGTCTCATGTATTTTTGTTGTAGTCATAGTCTTAGTAGATGCATTAGTCAGCTTCCCATTACTATCACAAAGCACCTGTGATCATTTATAAAAAGAAAGCATTCTGAAGGTTCTACTCCAAGATCAAGCAGCCCTGGTTCCTTTTGACCTCTGATGAGGTAACACATGGCAAGGGCAGCTGCAGCACAAACCACACTCACGAGCCAGGAAGCAAGAGAGAAAAGAGTCCCCAATCCCATTTCAAGGGCACACCTGCAGTGACACACAGACTTGCCACTAGGCCCCAGGTCCAAAAGTTCTAACTCCCAAAGACACCACACTGGGGACCAAACCTTAGCACCTGTACTGTCTATAAAACCATACCAATAGAAAAAGGCTCCTAGCTTAAACTGCCTCTCTCATTTATTTCTTCATTGATTTAGCATTTACAGTTGACAAACATTTCCCCAGAACTAACTAGTTCTTAAAGGCACCCCACCAGTGAGTTCTGGTTGCTAGAGATAAGGTAGGGAGCAAGGCTGTGTGTTGCAGGGCAAGTATAGCACGCTTGTGTTTACTGTGTTCAAAAATGGACGTTCAACAGTTTGTGTTTGAAAGTAAATTACAGCGAAAATTTGCAGTTGCAAAACTTGCCATCTTGAAACTAAGTCATTGGCTTTATCATTGTTTTTCTAGCAAACCTTCAAGGTCATTTCTGTGATTGCCACATTTCTGCACAGGACGGAACACATTAAGTGTTGAGCAAGTCTCGTTTGTTTAATAACTGTTAGCTAACAGATTGAATGCCGTTTCACTGTGATCAGAAAGTAGTTTAACAGGCATTTATTGAGATGAAAGGATAAAATGGAGTCTAACCTGAGACCCAAAGGCACAATCATTCTAGTCCCACTTATTTCACTTTAAGCCACTCTAGTCTCTAAAAATTGGATATATAAGAAATACAAGTAAATGGATTTCTTGATACAAACCATTCACTGTTGCAATTCTTTGACTAGTGAGTTTTCCTAGTGCAATTAAAATTAATATACACCAATAATTTGCATAGAGCGCATTTAATAATGTGTCAGTTTTTATAAACGAAGGGGCAGCTTTCTGTGAACTGTAGGCTTTTAAGTGATCCATCAAACAAAAATTATGCTGAACTCTGTATGGTAACTAAACATTATTGTTTTCTGATACAAACTTTTTTAAAACCACTCACTTCCTTGAAATCACTGATTCTACAAAAGCGTTACATTGTATCTGGCTGGTGTTACTAACCTTACTAGTCAAAAAGATATCTCTGAGAAAGCAACTTTCTATTTCATTGTCCTGAAACATAGTATTCTGCTTTTGGAACTTGCAAGTTATGGACTTTATAATGACTTGAGTTAGGTTTTTGCTTCAGTAGGCCTGAAACAGCTGTGTTTGGGATGCACTGAAAAAGCTGTGTTGGGTAGATCTCCCCTAGCGCCGTCTGCACGGTCAGCTGCCTTTTGGAATACTTCCTTTCTGATGACAGACCCAACATCATCTATGAAGTAGCTTTGAGAAAGAAAAAAAAATCTTATCAGAGTTTAACCAAACCTCCCTAGATCCATAGGAGGCAAAGGGACACATTTATTGACATCTTGGAAAATTTATTCCTCACAGAAATAGAATGCAAGGGTTGACACACAGCAGCCAACTACAGTATGTAGATATGTAGAACTTACCCAAATTTTGATCTCACAAAATGTCATATACAGTATATGACATTTTCAAAAGTGAAATACTGTAAGTTGCTGTTTAATATTACGGAATTTTTATTTACATTGGTAATTACTGAAATTAAGTTACAATTACTTAGGATTAATTACACTGGGTTCTCTTTTCAACATGTTTAGATATTTTTCTCATAAAAAATTAAAATAGGCTTGTTATTGAACCAAAAGGAAAACTTGAGTAGGAGATTAGATTACAGAGCCAGACTGCTGTTTACATTTTCCTGATGTTATTTTGGTCTTTTCCCCTAGGCAGAAGCTGAGGAAGATTGTCATTCTGACACTGCCAGAGCAGGAGATGATGATGCTGAGAACGAAAGTCCTGATGAGACAGACCTACAGGCTTGTATCTCCACTTGTTACTCTATCCCTTCCCATTCATAAACAGAAATTGGCCATAATTATAAACCTGCAGGTTCTGATGGTTTGTGCTGAATTTAACTGTATAGCCTGATAGAATCCTTAAATTACATTATGAATTTTTCCATAAAAAGAAATGTCAGTAACTGGTAGGTAATTTAGTATGTGGGCTTTTCAAAATAAGGCTTAAGCGTGACTCAAAACTCATACCCTATAGAAAATAGATTAACAAGTTTGACCCCTTAAAGGTGTAGATCTTTATATAACAAAGGCATCAGAAATAAAATTTAAAGGTAGCTAAAATAGCTGTTTACCACAGATGATTAGAGGATTGCTAGATAGTGTCATGGTTGCTTTTCTTATTGCTGAGATAAAATACCTGATTCTCCCAAGTTGAAAGAGGAAGGGTGTATTTCAGCTCATAGTTTGTTTCACTCCATACTCAAAGGCAGGCCAGCATGGCGGGGGAAGAAAAACAGTTGAAGGTGAGGCAGGCAGCAGGCAGGAAGGCAGGAAAGTTGCAAACAGCAGCAGCCTGCAGTCCATCTTTCCCTTTTATTCCGATTTGGCTGGGGTTGGGCTTCCCATTATCCACACCCAGAAGAGTGCTGGCCAGTCAGTGGACTAATCCACTTAACACACCTTTAATCCACCTTCACACACCCTAGATGCAGCCAGCTCCAAAAAAGGCCCGCAGTGAGTACATGAGGCTTTGGGGAGGCCTCCAGACACAAGCCATAGCAGATAGCCTCAGCATACATACCACTCACAGATTAGAAGGACACAGAATAGAAAGATGCAGACCATAAATGAAAAAGATACGAGTGACTTAAATATCTGAAGCAGAAATTAATGTTAATTGTAATATAATCCCTGTACTTGGGAAGCTGAGGCAGAAGGATCTCCACAAGTTCAAAGCTACCCTGGGGCTACCTAGTGAGCCAGCATAAACTGCAAAGTGAGACCCTGTCTAAAACAAACAAAAATAATTTTTTTGGTGAGAAATGTCCATTGCTCTCTGAGTCATGAGAACACTAGTATAGTATACATGAAAGTGTAAACTGTCATAAATTTTCTGGGGTACATTGGCAATATGAGTCAGAATTTAAAACATGCATTCTTTTTCATAAAAAAAATTGTACTTTAGAAGATGAACCTTAATGGAATAATGGAGAAAATGAGTAAAATACACATGTACCAAGATGTTCCCTGTAGAATCCTTTGTGTGAAGGAGTCCTGCAGCCTCGTACGCGTCCCTTGTGTTAAGTGGTACTGCGCCATTCATTAAAATCACTGCAGATGAGATAAATCCTTGTGCACTGAAATAGGGGAAAAAGTCAATGTGATTAGATAAGTGAACTAATTATTGAATTTATATGCTTCATAGTGTGTTTATTACGGTGTGTTGTTTAGTAGACATTGAATGCTGCTAAAGATTTTATAGGTCATAGGCGTGTGTAACAGCACAGGTAAGTGTGAGAACAAAAGCAGTGGTTTAGGGGAAAACTTTGTTTTTGTTTTAAGAGTAGGAAGTGGCTCCTGAGATACAGGAGGGGTGCTGAGTAGGTTGCCACTGAGGCCCTTTGTGAGGGGTAATTGATATAGCAAAGTCACAGAGTGGGTGAACCTATAATCAGCCAGTGAGATTGCACGTGCAGCGATGTCTTACTTTTCTGTTGTTGCTGGGACAAAATTCCCCATACCAAGAGTTAAGGAAAGAAGGGGTTTTTTTAGCTCACAGTTTGCAGAGGTTTCAGTCCATAATCGCCTGGCTCCGAGGCAGAGTGGCACGTGGCAGGGGGCAGCAGTTCTTGATGGCAGAAGACAGCAAGAGCAAGTGAAGAGGAGGAGGAGCTCTTTTCCTCCCTGATGTGGTATGTAGGCTACCTAGGGCGGGTGTAGCACTCGAACCTCCAGTCCCAGCAGTAGACAGTGAACTCGGCACAAACTCTGGAAAAGTGCCCCCCACCCCGCCATGGCCTCGTGAGGCTTTGGGGGACGTTCACACACAGACCATAGTAAGCCACTAGTAATACGGATGCAGTAGGGAAGTGGGCGCATAGCAAGGGTACATGGCTGACATGGTTAACTTTGGCTTATCTGGCTTATGACTCCTAAAGCAGGATATTTGGGGGAAGGGATGAGTACAGGTGTTCTGGACGCTCATCCAGTGCCTGACCTTACAGTAGGTGGACTGGGTAATACAAATTACGGTATTGTCGCAGGTTTCCATTTACCCCCAGGAAAGTATGCAGGTCTGGCCATCGTGACTTTATCTTGGGTCATGCCTTCTTCAGATGCACCTCCATCCACAGTTTTAGTGTGTCCTCATCTTGTGTCCTGACTTCCTCAAGGGTGTATCCCTGTCTAACTGCCTACTAATGTCTACCTAATTCAGCTGCCTGTATGGCTCCCCTGGGAAGAGCTGTCCCTGACTGCTTCGGGGAGAATGGGTGTAGTTGCAGTCTAAATGCTTTGAGCTGAGAAGGTGCAGGCGAGGCCCAAGTCGAAGGCCTCCAGAGAGCTAACGTAAGGGGTGTTGGGGAGGAGCCATGTGGGGTTTGGCAGTTCTGAACTTCCTGCACAAGGTGAGTCTAGTGGACCCCTTCAAAGGAGTCTGGGCGTTTGTTATTGGTTCTGTCTGCATGATCACTTGGACTGTGGCAGCCTCTAGGCAAGAATAAACACACTTTTTCAAGAGGTGCAGCGTGTATGACCAAAACACAAGCACTAGAACGGACAGGCAGATTGGGAAAAGAGCCATGGCGAGCCAGAGTCACCAGGAACTGGAGGAGCAGTTGTGGCCAGGGGCTTCTAGATCTCTCTGATGTTGGAGGTCATTCATAAATCCTATATTTCTTTCTTTCTTTCTTTGGTTCCGGGGATTGAACTCATGACCTTGCACTTTGCCAGGCAGGCACTTGTGCCGCTGAGCTATATCCCCGACCCCGATCTGATGTTTCTTTTCCACAAGTCCCTCCAGTTTCAGCTGTAAGAAGATGGAGAGTTCAATGGTGTTAAGGACAGTTTTAGTGAAGGAATTGAGAAAAACATGTTTGCAACGTATTTTGCAAGATTTTTACAGCATATTTTGTACATACTTTTTTCAAAAAAGGAAGCCAAGCAGAATACAACTTGATGCATTAGCAACGGCCCTCTTGGATGGGGGGGGTCATCCCCTGGATCGCCATGCCTGAGACTTACTGAGACACACTTGTGGGATCCTTGGGACCCATGGTGGGGAGGGAGGTAGAAGGAGCCAAGGCCCCGGGGACCAAGTCAGCAGTGCAGTGGAGATGCTAAGGAGGGTCTGTGCTGTCGAGGTGTCTTGCTTCGGACGAGGCCTCTGTCAGCCCTTGGTCGGGGTGGTGTGACGATTGTGCGGACAGTGTGGTCATGCTGACGCAGTGTTCAGAAGGCTGACATCTCCCACCGTTTTCAGCACCTGGGGAGTCATTCTAGCAAGTTCTTTATTCCCGAAAAGGAGTGTGAGCAGCCCTTGGGAGTCCACCGCATTAGAGGACTTTACTTTCTGTCTTATGTTTTTGAAACGATACATGTTTGGAAAAAAAAAATTCCTTTTTCAAATACAGAGTGCTTATTAAAAGGAAGACTTTAGGTTCCCCTGCAGAGCTTCTGGCAGCACTTTTAATGTCTGCTAGATGGGGGACTCATTAACAAATTATGGGAAGCTTTTAGGTTTAGTTCCTAAGCCCTGGCTTATACTGTTAATTCTAGTTACACTGTTAATTACACGTTAATTCTAGTTAAAACGTACTTGTCCAACACCATTGTACTTTTGCTGTATAAACAGTTATTATGGGCCAGTTTCCATTTAAAGTTGTAAGTAGAGAATGGTTTGAGAAATACTACATGTTTAGTATTTAGACTTTTTTTTTTAACTTAATGCGTGTTGGCTACATTGATAAACCGGGCCCGAGTGTAGCTGCCTTCTTGATGAGTCCTGAAGTACTCTTCCGCTCCCAGGCGCAGCTCCAGATGTTCCGGGCCCAGTGGATGTTTGAACTCGCCCCGGGGGTGGGCGCCAGTGCTGTGGAGACGCGGCCAGGCAGAGCAGCAAGAGGCGCTCTGCTGAAAGTAGCCCCGGATGCCAAGGGAAAGCAAGAACTGGCAAAAGAAGAAAAGTTAAGTATGAAAGATCCTTCAACACCTTTCCTTTTTGTCTTTTCTGCTGGAGGGAGGAGGCGTTGGAATGTTCAGCAACACAAGGAAGTAGTCATACTCCGGTGACATAAATATATAAAAGAATGTTTCCTCTTGTTGAAAACTTGGTTACTGTGTCGGTTTATATGTCCTCACTTCTAGCTGCCTTGGGTGATACCAAGAGCTCTTTTCTCTGCAGATGAAAACTATTTTCATGGAATTGTCTTTTGTTAGGAGATTCTTAAGATTTATTTGACCTCTGAAAGATTGACACCTCCTGAGTTTAACAGGCACTCAAAATGGGGTTTATTCAATGTATACCTTTTCAGATGTTGTCTTAGATTGATGTAGTATTTTGTATTGATCGTTTCCTTACTGTGGAAGTTTTTATAAGTGTTCACTCTGAATGTATCTGTCCTGGTTCCTATTCATACGGAGCAGGCAACAGTACATGACTCCATGTGGCATTGTCTTCCTCTTCCACAGGGGCTGCGTCATCCTTACACCATCTAACCAGGTTTCTATCTACAGGTAGCAGTTAAATAATTAACATTCCCCTGCTGACTAAAACCTTACAGGCTTCTTTTATTGTAATTTTTACTTTAAAATCATTGAAGGCTTACAGACAGAAGTTCTGTAAATCCTTCACCCATCCTCCTCTGATGGTAATGTCTTGCCTAACAGTAACACAGTATCAAAAAGTAGGAAGTTGGCGTTGGTGTAACCCTCAGATATCCTGAGTTTCAAAGCATATTTATTTATTCATTTGCAATTATAAGACATGATGTCTTAGTTACTTTCTCATTGCTGTGACACAATACCCAACACCTAAAAATTAAAGGAAGAAAGGTTTATTTTGGACTCCTTATTGGTAGAGATTTCAGTCTGTAGTCAGCTAGCTCAAAGAATAGCAGGCAGGACACAGAGAAAATAATTGACAGGGGAGAGACTTACCTTCCAAGCCGTACCCCCAGTGTCACCTCCCAGCATCCCATTTAGCTATCAACTCGTCAGTGGACTAATCCATCGATGAGATCTAATCACCTCCCCACGCCCCCAGCTGTGAGCGCAGGAAGCTTTGGGACGACATCTAGGTACAAACCACAACACGTGGGTAGCTTGGTGCCATTGCCACCACAGTTTTGATGCAGAGCTTGTCAGCTTAAGTGACAGCAAAGACTGGCTCTTTAAAAAATGATTTTATTGTGGAATGAGCAAGTTGCAGTCTGGAATATGTGCCACAGTAGATAAATCGTAGGCATATCTGAGGAGGCAAAGGAGACAAGGGTTTTTAACTGCAAAGTGAGCACGGTTACAGAAGTTGTTTTGAAGTAGTTATCTTTGGCTACAAGGGTTAATAACAAGAGTGGCATCGGCCCAAGGCTGAATAACAGTTACCTGCCAGGCAGTTGTCTTTGCAGAAGTCTCTGTGTGAAGTTGCTGTAGCTTTTGGGCAAGTTTGTAGTTCATAGTCCCTTGTGGTGGTTTTGTTATCAGGTGCCTTGCATGGGGCCATCCCTTCACGATCCCTCGGCTGCATTTGCAGTGTAGGCATTTGTGACTCCATGTAGATTCTGGCAACTTTGACATAGTGTTTCATCCCACAAGGATCCTTCCTCTTTACAGTTACATTTTACCTTCCCTTACTGTCTTAGTTTTCTTGTTGCAGAGACAAGACCCCAACACCCACAGTTAAAGGAGGAAAGGTCTGTTTTGGCTCACTGTCTGCAGAGGTTTCAGTTGGTAGTTGGCTGGATCCAGGGCTGGGTGGTGTGACAGGGGCATCAGAGAGGAGAAACAGTTCATGGTGGGCAGAAGGCAGCAAGGCAGTGAGCTGCAAACAACAACAGCAGCCCTTTGTCTGCCTCTCATATTTTATCTCGGCCACCCACCCTTAGGACAGGGAGCATTCATACCGTTACTCCTAGCATCGTGCTGTGAATCAGTCCCAGTGTCACGTCCTGGATCCCAGCATCTCACACCCTAAATCCTGCCAACTCCAAAAGCCCTACCTGTGACCTCAGGAGGCTTTGGTGGGGCATCTAGATACAAGCCATAGCATTAGCCATTCCTGCCACTGGCGGACACCACCAACCTGTTTTCCATCCATTCTTCATCGTACAGTGTATGTACCCTTGTGAGAGCCACTCAGCATAATTGCCTTGGCATCTATCCCAAGTCGTGTGCTGGTCTGCTTTTACCTGTTGCAGGGTAGTACCGCATAGTATAGATATTCTCAGGGTTTTGGACTACACACTGGGTGAAAAATACTTGAGTTTCTAGTTTTTGACCACTACAAATAAAACTGCTACGAATATTTGTGTTTAGGGTTTTCTATAGCATAAACTTTCATTTCTCTAGAATGAATGCCCAGGAGGGCAATTGCTGGGTTTTAGTAAGTACATGTTTGGTTTTAAAAGAAACTGCCAAACTTTGGCAGGATGTCTCTGCCATGTGTTCACTGTGAGTATGTGAGTGGTCCAGTCTCCGTGTGTCATCATCATTTGGTAGTGTCTTTACAGCTGTGGGCATTGCGATAAGTAGATGGTAATAGCTTGTTGTGATTTTAATGTGTCTTTCCCTAATGACTAGTGATGTTAAATATCTCCTCAGGTTGTTATTTCCCACTCACATCTCCTTGGTGAAATAACTGTGCTTATACTAGATGATTTGGTTATAGTTTTATTGTTTTTGGTTTTTTGTGGGGTTTTTTTGAGATTTCTTAGTGTATTCTGGATGCAAGCCCATTGTTAAATATGTGAGCTGTAAATACTTTCTCCCAGCTTGCAGCTTATTTGTTCATCCCCATACCCATCGCACTTTGCAAAGCAAAAATTTTTAGATTAGGTCCAGTTTATCAATGTTCCCTTTTATCCACTGTGTTTTTCATGTCACCTATAAGAACTCTTTGTTTAGTCATAGGTTGCCGAAATTTTCTATTTGTTTTCTGTAAAAGCTTTATAAGTTTTTCATTTAAGTCTCTGATCCATTTCAAGTTAGTTTTTACATGAGGTATGGGTTTTTAAATTGAAATGGTGTATTTTCTCTAGCTTTCTAGGTGTATGCTCTAGCTTTCTTTGCTGAAGGAGCCTTCCCGCCATCAGGATTTATTTTTAATACAGATTTTCAAACATTGCTGTTCACTTTTTATCTGTACAGGCTCGAGAACTCTTCCTAAAAGCAGTAGAAGAAGAACAGAACGGAGCTCTGTATGAAGGTGAGGCTCAGGGCCAGAGCGCGTGGCTGGAACGTGGCTCAGTAACAACTCTGTGTCGCTGGTTTTTTCCTTTTTTTACTAGACGTTATTTGATGGCAGACATCAGTCTCCCTATATTTAATAATTGTTTTTTAAGTGAGAAATGAAATTTATATTTTATGTGACTTTTGTCTTTCTGAAAAATACTGCTGGGAAACATTGGTCAAATGAGTAAAATGAATGTTTTTCCACATTTACTTTCAGTGTTTGTTAATACTTCATTATTGTACTTATTTTAACGTAAGATATGCTCCTTTCAGAGGTGACAACTACTTCTGAGGAGGGAAATATAAAGGATAAATCAAGGAACATAGGGCTATTAAGTTCTAATTCCATTTTATTAAAGAAACAAGCTTCAGCTTTGTCTCTTATGAACCCAATGGAAGTGCATACATAAAATTAGTATGCTGTTTACCATATTAACTTGGTAATTGTGCTTTTGTTTTTTAATAGTAAAGGTAATAATTTGGGTAGAAGAAAAATGCTTTTGCTTAAATCATTTGAAAATGCCCCCAAAATAACATATTCTCAGTTACTGCATTTATTTGCAGGTTTCTTCTATTCGTATTTTTATGTAGATTTTAAGTCCCTACGTAGTCTTCATTAGCTTGTAAGATTCCCAGCTCAGTACTTAGTGGAGGATAATTCAGCCAGGATAACAGAACGTGGCAGAATATATTGAAATGAACAGACCTCCTCCAAGGGAAAGAGCTCGGCAGTCCCTGCAGCCCCCGGTTTCGTTGATTTCTCTGTAAGGGGAGAGCTCTGAACCACCAGGCTAGGAGATTTGTTTAAAAATGAGTTTTAAAGGCTATTTAAACAGGCAGCTGGGGCAAAGGAAGTTAGATTTGAAGGATAAATTCAGAGAACTCTTTTCCGTAATGTCTAGTAGGAAGTGTTTGCATTTCTTCAACTTTGTCATAAAAAATTTTTTTTCTTAGAAGTCTTTTTTTGGGCAATAGAGTTGCATAAAATCACTACTGATGAGACATAAGAAGGTAAGAAAAACATGGGAAGGATAAGAAGATAACAGTAAATACATCTTAAATTTCCAGCATATATTGACCTAAAAGGTTACTTTCTGAGCTATCAAGTTTGGATTTAAGTTTTTTCAGTGAACTGCCATTGTATGTGGAAAAAGAAAATTTGACTGTTTGAAAAGAAAGTTACTAAATTAAAATGTAGCTAAGAGTAATCAAAGAAAATGACAGAAATGGGTGGTCATAGCTAATTTAGCTTTATTTCTTCTTTCAGCCATCAAGTTTTATCGTAGGGCTATGCAACTTGTACCTGATATAGAGTTCAAGATCACTTACACCCGGTCTCCAGAAGGTGATGGCGTTGGAAACAGCTAGTGCGTATAAAACTCGACAGACGGTAGTGCGTTGCCATGCGGCCACTTAACCTGAGGGAGTGGTGCTCATTACGTGAAGTTCTGTAGGGCGTGGAGTGTATTGTTCATAAAGCTACAGAAATTCGTAATTAGGAAAATCTTAAGGTTAAAATACAGAAATGTACACTTTAAAATAGATACAACAAAAAAGTGATGAAATCTTTCAAAATAACTGAAAATAATCAGTGAAAAATTAAACCTATTCAGAGTACCAAAATATAAGTACTAAAATGTGAATAATGGTTGAAATTGGGTAACCAATACATGAGGTTTAATTATACTAGTCTCTCCTCTTTTCTTTTGAATTAGTACACAGTTGTGTATTTGAAACTTTACGTTTTAAAAAGGCATTTTAGTAAGAAGACACTGAACTATGACAAGATTATTGGTCTCTTAATATATATTGATAGAACATTATTAAAACTAACTTTTTTTGGCCTCAATTTTATTTTTCATTAGTACATTTTGGGGGGGCAGGGAAAGTATCGGGAATTGAACTCAGGACCTCACGCTTGCCAGGCAGGTGCTGTACCACTGACCTCAGTCCCCAGTCCCCGATTAGAACATGTCTGCAGTACACGATGTTTACGTTCCTTGTGTGGAGTCGGTACGTGACGGTTCTTAATCCTTCTTCTCATCCCCTTTCGCTCTCCTTCCCTCCTGCCATCTCCACCCCCGTCCCACTTCTTGTTACTTATTTATTTTGTTCTTTATTTATATTTTGGGTCTCTCATATTAGAGAAACCATGTGATATTTAGGCCTGTGTGTCTGATTTAACTTAACATTGTGGTCTCAGGGTACATTCATTTTCGTACAAATGACTCAAGTTTATCTTTCTTTATGCCAGAGTCAGACTCTGTTGTTGGTGGGAGTGTAAACTAGTGCAGCCACTATGGGCATCAGTATGGAGAGTCCTCAGAACTCTAAAACTAGAAATTTCATTCGACCCAGCTGTTAAACTTCTAGGTATCTTCCTGAAAGTTAGACACATTCCAGTGATACATGTACATTCATGGTTATAGCATCACAACTCAGTAAAACAACACTGTTTAACAGTGTAGGTACCAGGTGCATGAATTCCTGAAAGAAATTGTGTTTCATTGTGTAGATGCCAGTTGTATCACTGTCGTTGAAGTAGCATTGATGGTCTAATACAGATGGAGCTCAAGAGAACGTATTTTTAAACCAGTGCTATTGAAGGTCTTTGCAAGGCAATTACGAAATTGTTTTGGCCAAGGCTTGTATTCTCCAAGTCCCATTTTGTTAGTGCTTGTGTCAGAAGGGAAGGGTGTTTGCACGCATGAGAGAATGTAAGGTTTAAGTGAGTATTACAAGCCAGGCCTGATTGTGCACACCTTTAGTCCTAGTACTTGGAAGGCTGAGGCAGGAGGATTCTGATTCAAGAATACCCTGTACTGCATAGTGGACCCTATTTCAAAGCAAAAGGGCGAGGGAAGTAGAAAAACAGTTTTGATAAGGAGATACTAGCTATTATATTTACTCTGTCATGCAGTAGTTAATTTATCATATGTTTATTGCCAGTATTTTAAATCTATGCATGTCTGTTGACACTCAAGAAGTCTGTAAGCCATATTATAAACGTGCAGTGAAATCACTGTTAATTGCCTGTTTAAACTTTTCAGCTAATATTTACGCCAAATTAGAGTTAATAGCTTTGGTTAGTTCATGCTCAAAATGAATCATCTGGGCTTTTTTCCTAAATGTTCTTTAAACTTGAGTAGTCACTTAAACTCAGCTCTTTGCATGTGTTTTGTAGGTGCCAGGTGCTATGAAGGAACATTGTCTTAAAACCTTAAAGAAGCATTTGTTAGCTGGGGATGTAACTCAGCAGCAAAGTGCTTGCCTAACAAGCTTGAAGCCCTGAATTTAGTTCCCAGTACCAAAAGAAGAAAACTGTTTTCTGTCCCATTTCGTTATACAAACCCAGCAGCTATGAAAGTTCTTGAAAGTTTCTTCAGCGAGGTTTTATTTATTGCCCTCTCCTGCAAAATGTTGATAAAACAGCCACTGAGTCCATCTAGCCTCAACTACACTTTTCATTGTACTATGAAAAGCCTTTCCTCTCTCTTCATCCTCACCCAAACCTTTTTTTTTTTTTTTTTTTTTATACTGGGGATTGAACTCACGACCTTACGTTTGCCAAGCAGGCACTTACACCACTGAGCTAAATCCCCAGCCACCCAAACTTTTTATAATTTTGATCATCAAGGTTAACTTCAGCAAATGTGGGACACTACACATTGTTTAGCATTCTTTTATGTATATTTCTGTATAAAGGTAGATGATTTGTGGACCCTAAGATTTTTTTCAAATTAGGTATTTTCCTCCTTTTTTTTTGTCTTTTTGAGACAGAGTCTCACTATGCGGTTCAGTCTGGCGTTGGGTTCACTTTGTGGTCCAGGCTGGTCTCAAACTCACAATGATCCTCCTGCCTCAGCTTCCTGAGTGCTGGGATTACAATAGTGCACCACCACACTCGGGTTGGTATTTTCCTCTTTCAAGGCTTGGTGTTAAGGCATATCTTTTACAAAATCCTTGGTCAGTACAGTACTTCATGTGATATCTATATATTTGGTTTTTTCCCAGTTTGAAAGAATTAAGATCACATAAACAATAAATTAGGATTTTCAAACCACTTGCAATTTTTCAATAACTCAAGGAAGTGTTTACTATAGACTAATAAATCTTACTACCTGAATCCAAAAATCCTAATTACCTTTCTGAAAAACTTGGTATGAGCCAGGCATGGTGACACACACCTGCTAACCCAGCTACTTGGGAGCCTAAGGCAAGAGGATTGCAAGTTTGAATCCAGAGTGCACAACTTAATGAGAACCTGTCTCCAAAAAAGGACTGGCGATAGTAGCTCAGCAGTAGCACGTGTGAGGCCTTGGGCTCAGTCTACAGGAAAAAGGGAAACTATGTATGGGTCTCCTTTGTAAGGCAAGATGATTTGTGACCACATTTTTAAAAAATTTGCTTTTAGGTGACTTTCCAAAGCAGATTTGATGTGCTGTGAAGAAGTCAGTTTCTGGGCAGTGTGTTTGTGGTTGAGGCCCTGTTTGACCTCTCCTCCTCTTTTTCAGCATTGAAGATAACGATGATGAGAGCAAGGTGGCCGACCTCTTGTCCTGCTTCCAGCAGCAGCTCACATTTCAGGAATCTGTGCGCAAACTGTGTCAGCCTGAGCTTGAGAGCAGTCAGACCCACATATCAGGTGTGGACTCTGAGCTTTCGCTCCGTAAGAAACACTGTGACCGTAGGTCAGATTTTTCCAGACCTCAATACTGAGATAATTTGTCGGGTAATTGCTGCCTAGTTCAGAATATGGTTAGAGATCGGACTGTAATTACTGTTCATATGAACAAGCTTTTCCAAAGCTGAAGTGCGATAGCATTTGTAATGCAGTTGTTTAAGGGTGCTAGACTTTTCTGTGACTTTGCATCAAGAGTTGCTGTGAGAAAATTGGAATACAGGCATCATGGATTATCTCAGTCAAGGTGGACAGTAGCCCCAAGACAGGCTCCATGTTTAGAAATTAATGTTCTGTGTTGAATGTTGTCATATGATTTTCAGGTGAGTACAGTTTCAAATTTTGAAAAAGATAAAAAGTGACTTCTTAATGTTAAATACATTATGGAGTCATACAGTAAATTATTTTAATATATCTTGGCAGTAAAATCTTGCAAAGGTAAAGGGTACTTCGTATAAGTAGTTTGAAATCTACTGAATACTAAAAAAATACATACTTGCATCTTGCTCTTAGGAAACATAATTGCCATTGGGTGGCTCAGTGGCTCCGAGCCACAGTGAGAGAGTGTTTATAAATTCATGAGTCTCTAGGAGTGCAGGCACCCTGAGAATGTGGTTGTGACAGTAGGGCGGCTTGCAGGGGACACTGAGAGACGGCCCTCTTTTGCAGCGCTGCCCATGGAGGTCCTGATGTACATCTTCCGGTGGGTGGTGTCTAACGACTTGGACCTCAGATCGCTGGAGCAGCTGTCCCTCGTGTGCAGAGGGTTCTATGTCTGTGCCAGGTACTTGCCTTGCTTTTCAGTAACTCAGAGTGGAGAACAGGATTATGAGAGAGGGTTTTTTTGCCAATTTTTTGAACTCATTTGGTAAAAGCTTAAAATGAACAGAAGTTTTTGCAGACCTGTACTATAATATGATCTTCTCAAATAACTTAGCATTTAAAGGTTCAAATGTGCTGTTTCCAATGTATAGAACAGTACCTAAAACAGATGGAGTCATATGTGTTGCTTCCATTGAGGTTTCATAGAAGCTTAGCTGACATGGGAAAGCGATTTATATTAAAAACATACAGACTGGGCTTGGCGGTGCGTTCCTGTAATCCCAGCACTTGGGAGGCCAAGAGTTTGAGGCCAGCTGGGCTACATCGTCAAAGCCAGTCTGAACTGCGTAGCGAGATGGTGTCTCAAAAAACACCTCCCTAAAAAAAGAAAAGAAAAAGAGGTTAGAAGCAGGTATATGTTCATTACTTTTACAGTAACTCTTGAGCCCATTTGTGGTAATGATTCAATTTAGATTGTAGTAGACTGCTCTTTTGGCCACTTAAAAGTTACTCTATTCCTTTAAAATTTTACTATGTCAAAAACAATCATAATTTAATATAAAATCATTTGAAACTGATCTTTCGTGGGTTTCTTATTTAAAGAAATACACATATATTCTATATATATATATCTGTGTATATATTTACATACACAGAGAGATTAGAGATATATATATATATATATATATATAATCCTTACCATGTAGAATATTTTGTATATCTTTAGTTCTTAAACTCAGATGCTTTTTTTTTTTTTTTTTTTTGGTAGTTTAGGGTACTCACTATACTATGTGTCCTGTGTTGCTCTCTAACTCGTGGAAACCCTTCTGCTTCAGCCTCCCCAGCATTGGGATGACAGGCATGTGCCACTGTGCCCTGCCAGATGCCTTATCTTAAATAACCTAATTCCATTTGGGGTCTTGTATTTTGCATACAGTACTTGAATTGCTTGAAGCCTTTGTTTTTGGTTATTCTGTGCGTTGGTTTATTTAACAAATACTTGTAAGCATCTCTTAGATTGTTAGCCTTTTGAAATTAAGGTTTCTAACAGTTACTCTATTATTCTTACCTCTGAAAATGTAAAAGATTGATTAAGAAAAGTTAATTTTGATTATTTTCAGGTATAAAATTTTATGTCATTATAAAAATATTTTTAGGAAAAAATCGAATATACATTTCAAAGCATATATGCTTTGACTAACATTGAGATAAATTTTAAGTTCATCTTTTCCAGTGTGACAAGGATATAAGTGGGTTTTGCTTCTTCAAAGCTATTGTAACTTACAGGTAGAATGTTAAATACTTGAGCTGTACCAGAGTCATGTCAATTTTCAGCACATCATTTGCTTAATGTTTTTCACATATTCCACAAGAAGGTTCTGTTGGTGTTACCTTTAAAATTTATTTCCAGTTTTACCTCTTTATCTCTTCTGTAACTACCGTTCTGACTCAGTCACCATGCTGGCTGGACTGAATAATGCAGTGGCATCCACGTCATCTCCCGGCTTGTGTCCATACCCGTAGAATATAGTCTTTGTAAACTGGCAGAGTAGCTTTTTCTTGTGATTTTTGATCATTTCTAAATTGGCAGGGAAATTACGGTTCTTATGTAGAGTGTGATGTTTTAAAGCATACCCATGTTGTGGAATGGTTCCAGCTAGCTAATCAGGATAGTGCCTCACATAGTTACGCTGGTTTTGGATTCTCTGTTTTGTGGTGCTGGTGTTTGAGCTCAGAGCATGTACGTGTTAGGCAAGCATCCTGTTACTGAGCTATTGCCAGCCCTTTAAAAATTTATCCTAAAAAAAAATTAAAAAATAAAAAATAAAAAATTTATCCTGAAACAGTGTCCTGCTAAATTGTCTAGGGTAGGCTCAAATTGCTGTCGTGCTTCAGCCCCCTGAGTAGCTGGGTTTTACTGGTGTAGTCTCCCATGCCTGTCCGTCTGTCTGTATTTTAAGTGACAGATGGAGTTTTAAATATTTTGAACTGTGTCAGAATCATGTCAGTTTTCAATATATCTTAATTCTTTACACTAATTCCATAATAAGTTCTGTTTTTTGAGAATATAGTATATCATTAACTGTAATCAGCATGCTATACAGTAGATCTCATTCTAAACTTCTGTGAGATCATCTTTTTTTTAGGTTTCACATAGAAGTGAAATCATGCAGCATTAGTCTTTCAATGCCTGGCTTGTTTCATTTACCATAATGTATTCTGGGTTCATTCTTACTGTTGTAAGAGACAGGATTTCAGTTTGGTTTTTTTTTTTTAATGACTGACTCATATTCCATTATATATATACAATATTCCACATTGTCTATTCATTCATTGATGGGTGCTAGATTTATTCCATATTTTGTTTGAATAGTGCTACAGTGATAGACACTGCAGAGAATGATTCAACCTTCTGATTTCAGTTCCTATAGATATATACCCAGTAATGGATTGCAGTAGTTGTATTTTACTATTTTGAAGAACCTCCGTCCCACTTTCACTAATGACTGGTTTGCTGGCTCACCAGCAGTGTGTAATGTTTCTCTTTATATCCCTGCCAGCACTTGCTGTCTTTAGTCTTTGGTCACAGCCATTCTGACAGGTCCATTGTGGTTTCATTTTCATGTCCCAACTAGTGCTGCTGAGCACTTTTGTCATGTACCTGTTGGACGTTTATATATCTTCTGAGACATGTCTATTTATGTCTTTTACCCACATTTTAAATTGAGTTGTTTTCTTGCTGTTGAATTGAGTTCTTTCATATTTTGGATATTAATTCCTTGTCAGATGTATAGTATAAATATTTTCTCCCAATCTGTATATTGCCTGCACTCGGTTGATTGCTTCTTTTGCTGAGGAGAAACTTCTGAATTTGATAAACAATTTGATTCGTCTATTCTTGCTTTGGATTCCTGTGCTTCTCAGGTCTTGTCCAAAAAATACTTGCCCATTCAAATTTTCTGAAGTGTTCCCTTTATTCTTGCCACTTTGCCTTATTTTATCTCATGTGTGTGTGTACTCCTTTCTTTTGTATTCCATTTACGTGGATCGTCATACTCTATCTCATTCCTTTCAGTTTCACGAGTCATTAGAGGTGTAGTGAGTTCCTTATTGAGCACTGTAGAGTTGGGTCTTCTTTTTTATCCATCAGTCACTCTGATTTTAGTTGCATAATTTAATTCATTACATTCAAGGTAATTATTGATAGGTAAGTTCCTACTACAGCCACTGTTAACTTCTTTTCTACTTTTGTTGTAGTTTGTCTTTTTTTCTGTCTCCTTCTCTTAGAGTCTTCCTTTCTTAAGTGATTTATTCCAGTTATTTTTTGGTTCCTTGATTATTATATTTGGTTTGTGCATTATAGATTTTTCTTTGTGGTTAGCAGTGAAGCCTAAAAACGATCTTTCGATGATAACAGTTGTTTGTTGTTGTTTGGTGTTTTTGAGGCAGGGTCTCATTGTGTAGTTTAGGCCAGCCTTGAGCTTGTGGAGATCCTCTTGCCTGAGCCTCCTGAGTGCTGCTTTTACAGATGAGTCTCCCCACATCCAGCTTAGGAATTACAGCAGTTTAACATAATTGTATAGTTAAAAGGAACAAAAACAAAAGAACAAGAGAGAACATACTAATAAAGATACTTGGCACTTGTACACCATTCTTCCTCACATTTAAAATTTTTGATATCCTATTTATCTTTCTGTATTGCATGTCTTATAACATACTAATGTAGTTTTTTAAATTGAATTTTTAAAGTCCTCATAGCTAAAGATAGGAATCTTTGTCCTAAAAGTATGAATGGTTTACCCACCATGCTTGCACTATTAGAACATCCTGAATTTGTTTGGATAATTATTCTTACCCAGTGAGTGAAACTTCCCAATGTTATCCTCTTTATTCCCATCTCATTGCTGAGGAACTTCCTTGAGCATTTTGTTCATAGTTACTCAGCTTTTGTATTTCTGGGAATGCACTTATCACTCCTCCACTCCCAAAGGGTAGCTGTTCTGGGTACAGTATTCTACCGTTCCTTGAGTGCTGTAGTATCTTACACTCTGCCTGGTCTTTATGGATTCTGCTAAGTCAGTTGTCAAGAGAACAGGGACACTCCCATGTGTTGTTTTTTGCCTTTACAGCCTTCAGAATATTTTTGTGTTTTACCTTTCAGATTAAGATTATATTCTGTGCTTTTAGGTGAAATGTTGTACACATGTCTGTTATGTCCCTTTGCTGTATAGTGTGGTTCACTTCACTTTTTTGTTTGTTTTTAATTTTCTGTCTGGATAATCTATCCAGCATCATAAGTGGCATGTTGACATCTCCAGCTGTTGTTGTATTGGCATCTCTCTCTTTTTAGTCTAACACTTATTTTATGTATTTGGGTGGTCCTGTATTGGCTGATATCTTCCTGCTGAATTGATCTTTTTATCCATATATAATAACTTTCTTTGTATCTTTGTATGGTTTTTTTATTTAATGTCTGTTTTATCTGGTGTGAGTATGGCTAATCCTGCTTACTTTTGGTTATCATTTGTGTGATACAACTTTTTCTAATCCTTTGTTTTCATTCTGTGCTCCTTACCAGTGAAGTGAGTTTCTTATAGGCAGGATATTGTTGGTGCTCGCTTTTTTTCCCATTCTGCCAGTCTTTTCCTTTGATTAGTGAATTTAATCCATTGATAGGCAAGGATATTATTGATAGGCATGCACTCTCTCTTGTCATTTTTGTTAGTTGTTTTCTGTGTTGCTAATGTTTGGTTCCTTTCACTGCTTATAGTTTTTTAATTTGTTAATTTTCTTTGTCATGCTAAGGTTTGATTCTCTTCTTTTTCAAGTATTCTTCTATTGAGTTTAGTATGTTTATGTGATTTCATTATTGTAGTGACAGTGGTCTTAGTGTCGGACTCTCTTAAGCATTTCTTGTAGGACTAGCCTGGTGGTAATGAATGTTTCTGGTTTCTGCTTATTTCTCCTTCACTTCTTGAAGGGCATAGTATTCTTGGTTAGTATTCTTTATTCTTTCAGGACTTTGAATTTATCATCTCAATCTCTTTTAGCCTGTAAGGATTCTGTTGTGGCATCTGCTGAAAATCTAGTGTGCATTCCCTTATATGTGACTTGATGCTTTTGCTGGGTTTTTGTTGTTGTTGTTTGTTTGTTTTTGTACTGGGCATCGAACTCACAATCTTGCACTTGCCAGGCAGGCGCTTACACCACTGAGCTAAATCCCTGGCACTTCTGTTTTTAGAGTTCTTTTTTTGGTACTTTTGACACTTTGAATATAACATGCCCTGATAAAGGTACATTCTGGCTGATCTCGTTGGGATCCTGTGACCTTCTGGACATCCGTACTTTGAGGATTGCGAAACTTTGAGCTGTTAGTTTGTGAAACAAGTTTCCGGTGCCTTTGTCCTTTGCTGTGCCTTCTGCAGTTCATGTATGCTGAATGCTTCATTTCTCAATGGGATCTTATGTATCTTGTGTTCTTACTTCATTCTGAAATTCTTTAGTCTACTTGCTCTGTTTTGGAAGCTCTTCATTTTCTTTCATTAGTTGAAATTTGTAGCTCTAAAATTTGTGATTTTTAAAAAATGAATTCTGCCTTTTAGGTGAGTTTCTCATTTGTGTCCTAAGCTGTTTTTCTTGTTATTTTTCTGTTCTCTATTTTGTATTCTCCTATGCCTCTGTGAGTTTCCTTAGAATCATCACTTTGAATTCTCTTCAGGCACTTCATAGATTTCCTTCAGATTCACATGTGTTTCTACAAGGTCACTGTTTTTGTGGGTCTCATGTTTCCTCTCATGTTTCCTGTGTACCTACAGTCCTGTGTAGCCCAGGTCCTGAGCATAAGAGTACCAGGACATGAGACACCACAGAAGCTGGGCTCCCCTGGCTGGGAGCTGTATCTCACAGGATATGTGCAGGTGACACCTGGGCTTAGGGTACCGGTGTTCGTGCTCCTGAGAGTACGGGATGGGAAACCTTCCTGGGAGCCCCTGGGTAAACTATGAGTGGCGCTGGGACTTGTGGCTTTGGGATCTGCTGTCCTGATCTACAGGGTATGGACTGTCCCTCAGTCATGTCGGACAAGCATTGGTGGGGCTGAGACTTGGGCGTTAGTGACCATAGCCCTGGAACCACAGGATGTAAGTAGCACCTTCCTGTGCTCTCAAGGGACAAGCGTGGGAAATGGGCTTTTCACATCAGCACTGGCAGATCCAAAACTGGCCTGCGAAGGAGACTTCCCCAGTGCCCGTGGGGCAGGTGCAGGGGGTGCTGTGTGGAGCGCTAGTACCTGTGTTCCTGGAAGCACAGGCCACAGCTGGGGTCGGCGGCTTAGGTGCTGCAGGACAGGCCTGGCTGAAGCTGGGTTTCGCGCACCAGCCCCTGCGCTCCTGGGACTGTAGGCTGGGAGGAGACTGTCCCTAGCTCCCACCAGACAAGAGCACGAGGCGCTGGGTTGGAGACTCATAGCTGGTTCTGGAGCTGTAGGCTCGAAAGGGACCTGTGTTAGCATTCCGTTACTGTGACAGAATATCAGAGCAGTTTGAAAGCGCAGCTTATTTCGGCCCGCAGTTTCAGAGGCTGACAGTCATTGGCTCCATTGCTTTCGTTCCTGTAGCAAGGCAGCTGAGAAGCAAAGCAGGGATCCCAGCACCCCAGCATCCCTTCTGGGCCACGCTCGCTGTTGGCTGACTGCTCTCACTAGGCCCCACCTCAGTTCCGCTGTACCGCAGACTGAGGACCAGGACCTACACTTGCGCCGTGGGCCACATCGTGGATCCAGACTTACAGCAGGACCTCTCTCTGGTCTTGAGAGAGGCGCCGGGAGATGCTGGGATCTGGTTACTGAGCTGCAGGAAGCTGCGGGACCGTCGCAGCTCCTGACGGACAGGGGCAGGTCATGCCAAGACTTCGCGCTAGCGGCTGCAGTGCCTGGACTCGGGCTGGGGAGGAGCCTCCTCGAGCTCCCATGGGCGAGCAGAGATGCGAGCTGGGCTTGTGGTCCTGAAGCTGCAGGTTAACGGGGGCTGTCCCCCATCCTCTGAGGCCCAAAGCTGCTGGCAGTACGGGAGCTGGCCGCTGGCCCTGTAGGCAGAGTGGCGTATAGCCGTGGCTGTTGTAGAAACTGGAAATCAGGAGCTTGGGAGAGGCCCCTGTGAGTTCCTTCTTTGTGGCGGGATGGTCACTCCTAGCCAGCCAGCTCAGACCGAATTCAAGCCCTCCAAGGATCGTGGAATTCTCCCGCAGTGAGGACCCACAGTCCATGCTGTGACAGCAGTTGATGGATTACCTTTCCCTGGCCGTGTGGAGACGACCTCAGCCGGAGAGCCAGGCTGAGGGTGCTTTGTTCTGTAGTTGACTGCACACTGTTGAGGGTCCTCGCTTGCTTGTTCATTTCAGGGGTCTCCCTCAATCATTTTCAAAAGAGAGGCTTCTTGCTGCCTCGCCTCCTCTCTGTGTCAGTGTACTTCAGCTACCTCGGATCCTCCCCTCAGGCTGGCAGCTTCTGTTCAGCACTTGCAGTGTACCATCCCGTTCTCTCTCGGCCCTAAGGGTTCTACCAACAAATCGGCTCAGCATCCTGGAGGTCTCTTGTTGCTTCCATCCTCTCCCCTTCCCCTCCCTCCCTGCTTCAGAATCCTCTTCTTTGTCTTTGATCTTCAACGCTTGGATCATACCGTCATATCTGGCTGGAAATCTTTGACCTTCCTGGATGTGGATATTTGCATCTTCAGGTTTGGAAAGTTTTCTGCTGTGACTCTAACATGTTCCCGCCAGCTTGAAGTAGTCCCACCAGTAATGTCCGCGTGACTGTCTCATCGGGCACCTTGTGCCACTGGTGATACAAATGGATCTAATCACTTTTATTGGTCTTTTTACTAATTAATAAAAAGTATAAATGGACCAAATCTAGTTAGTTGATTGAATTTGAATAATTACTGCCCAAATAAAAATACAAATACTAATCATGCCATTTTAAAAAATTATTATAAGAATAGGGGCTGGGGATTTAGCTCAGTGGCTTAAGTGCCTGCCTGGCAAGCACAAGGTTGTGAGTTCGATCCCCAGTACCAAAAAAAAAAAAAAAAAAAAAAATTGTTACAAGAATCAACAAATTTATTTTGTTAAAAGAAATTTATACTCATGGATAGTTTATCAGTAATTCTTTCCATTTTAACATGGAAATCTCACCAGTATCCTATTGCTGGTGTATGTATTATGCATTTACAACTGCTGAATAACAAATTAGCTATATTTTGACTTCGTATAGCATTTTAGTATTAAAGGACTACAACATGGTAGCATCTGGTCTGCTAAGTCAACACCTTTTCTTTGCATCATTGTAATCAAAGGCCCCTGAGAAGTGGCACGCTGCTTGGTGGGACAGTCCTATGTGGGCCACCGGAGCGTCCTGCTGGCGGGAGCAGTGGAATTCAGATCAGACCCTCCGGGCAGTGAGACAGGGTTTAGGGCCCCATCCTGAATGTGTTCAGTAAACATTTACCTCTTTCTCATTCTCTGTTCTCAAATGCCACTGACTCTTACGTCTTCTCTTGTGCTGTCCCATATGTTGTATAATCTTCATTTTCCGCCTTCTTTTCTTCTCTGATTGTATGTTTTCAAATAACCTGCCTTCAAGTTCGCAGATTGTTCTGCTTGGTCAGCTTTGTTGTTGATACTCTCTGTTACGTTTCATCATTGAGTTAATTATATTTTTCACCTCCGGAGTTTCTGGGGTTTTTTTCAGTTTCTCTGTTAAATTTGTCTGAGTCCTATCCTGCCGTGTCGCTCTGCCCTCTGTGTGTTCTTGTAAAGGTGTCAGCCGTGCCCCCTGCTCCGGCAGCATCTGTCTTGTGTGAGGAGCTGCTCCCTCCTGCAAGGTGCTGCCTCGTCTGCCGCCGCTACCCCCGAGATCACAGAGTCCGCTCGCACCGTGCTTCCATTTCCATGTGTCCTGCTGGCTCTTCCTGAGCCCCGGTCCCTCCTGCACCGCAGAGCCTCGCCTGGTGTGGCTGCTGCCCAGGTTGTCCTCCTGTGCCTGGGCTCCGCGGCGCAGAGCTCTGCCCGGCTCCCCTGCCGTCTGCACGCTCTGCTCTGTCTGGTGGCTTTCTCCCTCCCAAGGCTAACACTGTCTGTCAGTGTCCCTGTAGCAGTAACAGGGCCCCGCAGGTGCCCGACAAATACTGATTGAACAGAGGATGGCTGATAGCAAAAATAGTCCGTCTGTCTGTAGGGACTCGGCTCTTTATATTTTTGATGTTACGCTTTTTTATCTAGAGACCCTGAAATTTGGCGTCTGGCCTGCTTGAAAGTGTGGGGCAGGAGCTGTGTTAAACTTGTTCCGTACTCGTCCTGGAGAGAGATGTTTTTAGAACGGCCTCGTGTTCGGTTCGATGGTAAGTTGGAATCCAGAACCCAGGAGAAACAGTGATCTATGAATTTCCTATAATCGACCTAAGAACTATGAACTTCTTTAAAGGAAACCACAATAAAAAATAAAGCTGGTTATGTGTTACCTGATTATAAACTTTTTCTTCCAAAGAAAGTGATTTTTATTGGTACATTTTAGGTATACATAATGATCACATTCATCATAGGCAATATATACGATACAAGTTGTTTCTTTTGTTTCTCATCCCCCTACCCTGCCTCCATGATTGTGGCTTTTGAAGTTTTATTTTCTTATTTTTATAGGAGTGTATATCAGTAAAACCACATATATTCGCCAAGGGGAGCAGTCTCTTGATGGTTTCTACAGAGCCTGGCACCAAGTGGACTATTACAGGTACAACTGTAGTAAACTCAGTGAGTGGAAAATTCTCTCTCTCTCTAAGTGTTAGAGCACTAGTTTTTTAGTCTGTTGCTTTTGATGTATCCACAAAATCACTCTCATTGTTTTTCTCCAATATTATGACATAGGAAATCAAAAACCAGAATGTTAATAAAAATCATGTTTTCTGCTAGCCTGTAAATTATATTTCAGAGCTTTCCTTCTGTTACGGGTGTCTGCATTTGCCTTTTAACATAGCTTGTGCTCATTTCCAGCCTTAGTGTTCATTAAATAGTATAGTAATTCCCTGACTCACGAACATTTGAGTTGCAGACTGTCACAGGTGTACTGTGTAAAACTCACTTGGTCAGATTAGAAGCGAATCTGACTTAGCAGCATTCTCATGAAAGGGAGCTCATGTGTAAGTGCTATCATTGAGAAATAAATAGACTCCTATTAACCATCGTGTGCTAATTACTGGATGTCACTTTTTTTGGACATGAATTAGTGTTTTAGAAAAACTTAGAACTTTAATAAAAGTGCAGTGTCTAATTTTTATAAGTAAAATTCAAAGTTCCTGCTACGAATGATAGTAAAAGCCCACTGGGCCTTGTTGCTGGCTACAGGTGGTTGTGTCAGTGACGCTGTTGTGATCGTGCTTCAGTTTCCAGTCCACAGCCCTGAGTAGGTTTGGTCACTGAAAACCAGGACGTGTTTTATACTTTTATGTGTGCGCGGTGTGTTTTGGTGTCTTTATCTTTTCATGTAGGTACATCAGATTCTTTCCCGACGGCTGCGTGATGATGTTGACAACCCCGGAGGAGCCTCAGTCCATCGTTCCCCGCCTCAGAACCAGGAATACCAGGTAGCGTTTCTGTAGCTTTCTGTCAGGTCCACAGTTATAGCTCCTAGCTCATAACTCTCTGGCTCACTTAAGTACATGTACTGATTAGTGCATTTAGACTTAACATGCTTTTTTTTTTTTAGAACCGATGCAATTCTGCTGGGTCATTATCGCTTATCACAAGATACAGACAATCAGACCAAAGTATTTGCTGTAATAACTAAGAAGAAAGAAGAAGTGAGTATGTAAGGTGTTCTGGATAGTTGCCTTATTTCAACAGTGTACCCATTCGAGCATTTCCAGTTCCATGAAATTGTATTTCATTATTACACTATCTCTGAAGAAAGCTGGGATTTTGAAAATGTTCTTTTTTATTGGATCAGGTAGTTTCTTTCCAGATGGTTTCCTTTTCTAGACCAGTACTTTCACACATAAACGGTAAAGCAAAAATCTCCCTTGACATAATTAGCAAAATGACCCCCAAGTACACTTCTGGTGTTTCTCATTTTGAAAGTTTTTTTTCTTCCTGAAGTATAGATCATTTCTTTTTTAGACAGATTTCAATTTCTAGTTGAAAGAAACTTAGACTTTCTTCCTGTTTTTCCAGAGAACATGAGGAGGGGCCGGGGACCATGATCACCAGTATTTATTATGTTCTAGAGTACTTTAAGTTCCCTGAGCAGAGGCCAGACATGCTGACACACATCTGTAATCCCAGCTCTCAGGAGGCTGAGGCAGGAGGATTGCTGGACATTTGAGGCCAGCCTGGGGTACATAGTCATGTTCAAGGCCTGACCAAACTACATAGCAAGACCTCATCTCAAAAAATAAATTCATTCATTCATTCCCTGAATAAGTTGAAGGTTTAGTTTTTACACAGATTTTTCCATATGCATTTTTAAAATCCTGATTAAAAACATGGAGCTGGGAAATCAGTGGGGAAGGAGTTGGAGTGGTTAGTCTGTTGCCTTTCTGAGTGATAGTTTTTGAAAGCAGTTTCCGTCTGAACTCTCGCTGTGTTCTGTAGCAGTGTGAGGGCAGGACTTCCTCTCCCTTGTCACTGGGACTGCCTCCGCGGGCCCCCACCTCTGCCGGGCTCCTGGTCTGTGACAGGTTGCGGTGCTGACTGAGCGGCCTTTTCTCAGGTCACACTTGAGACTTGTGCGGCCCTGCTTGCTTTTGTGCGATACGGCCTTTAGGAATGCCCAGGCGGACCCTGGGTTTCTCTTCTGTAATGAAACCGTTACTCATGTTATTTGCATTTTTGTGATCTTAGCAGCAGTATTTGCAAAAAATAAGTTATACTCTTTTTCTACAGTCTTTGTCAGTTTATCACTTTCTCTCTCAAACATTCCCAAATGTTTACTGGTAGAAAGAATTAGAAGTTTTACCTCCCATCTCTGAGACTGCTGTGTAATTTTGGCTGACTTGTTTGACCTCCCTAGATCTTCGATTTTGTGGCCATTGTATAGAAATACGCAGTCATTTCACACACGGAGTTACTGCGATGATAGAAAGAAACACAGCCTTTGTAGCATACTTAAAAAAGGACACTCATTCTTATGTGATATCCAGAATAACTCTCTTGTATACAGATACTAGGTTACTTTTAGTGTCATCATTGTATTTAAATGTTCCTACGAACTATAATGTAAGTTTCCTGATGGCTCTTTTTTTTTTTTTTTTGGTACCGGGGATCGAACTCACAACCTTACGCTTGCCAGGCAGGCGCTTAAGCCACTGGGCTAAATCCCCGGCCCTCCTGATGGCTCTTATGTGCCTTTCCTTTCACAGAAGCCACTTGATTATAAATACAGATATTTCCGTCGTGTCCCCGGACAAGAAGCAGAGCATAGTTTTCATGTGGGACTACAGCTGTGTTCCAGCGGCCACCAGAGATTCAACAAACTCATTTGGATCCATCATTCTTGTCACATTACGTACAAGTAGGTGCACGCAGTAAACAGTCACCAGCGTTAGCGTGGGTGCATACACTTGTTGCCTAGTTTGAGGGCCTCTCATTTGTTTTGAACTCTTGGAGTTAACGTGTTACAAAGGTGAAACCACAGTGTAATAGAAAGGCCTCGTCTATGTGATTGAGCTTCTAGTGATCGCGTTGGCTTCTCTGAATGTGTGTAAGGTGTCGAATTCCCTGGTGTTGCTTGTTTTTCTAAAGGGAGAAGGGTAATGAAAGGCTGAGGTAGATTCCCATCACTTGCTTCCCCTTCCCCTGCCTGTGGTTTTGCCCTTGATTATTAACAGCAGATAACCCATTTTTACCAGAGCTCTAAGTTGTCTGTGGCCTTTGACTTCGCAATCCTCTCAGGAATATACTTGAACATAATGAAAAATACTGTATTATTTCAGTAGCTAAATAGTGTAAATCTTCCAGCAGGGACATGCTAGGTAAGTAATATAAGCAAACTGTAATAGTACGTAGTCATAAAATCGGTTCTGTACAGGAAATGCTTACGTGAGAACATTCGATGAAAAGAAGCCAGGTTTCCAGTCGAATCCGATCTTGCCACAGAGAGGTCGAGGTGATGGCATAAACCCACAGGAAAGTCTCATGTGGCTGCGTGGGTGGCAGAATTATGAGTGATTTTTTAAATACTGTTGTGAATGTTTCAAGTGTTCTCCAATGTGCTGTGTTATATAGAATTTACTAAGATGCATTCAAAATAAAAGGCTAACACGTAAAATAAGCTGCCTTCAACAAATGCACAAGTATTTGAAAGGAACTGAAATTCTCCTCTATTCGGTGCTTTTTTCCAGATCAACTGGTGAGACAGCAGTCAGCGCTTTTGAGATTGACAAGATGTACACCCCCTTGTTCTTCGCCAGGGTGAGGAGCTACACCGCCTTCTCAGAAAGGCCTCTGTAGCCTCAGGCCCAGCCCCGCCGTTGCATGAATAAAAGAGCATAGCGCAAAAGGGCACCTAAGTTATAAATGCATATATCTATCTATATATATGGGATTGGAATTTATTTTAAATGGTTGGAATTCTTTTAAAAAGAGTATAAATTATTTTTTTTATTTAAAGAGATAGATGGTTCTTGGGGGTGTTTTGTTTTGAAGCTATAAGTTGTTTAAGTACACTTATGTTGTAAAAAACCTTTTAACGAGGTGTAAGGCCAAGTGTGGTGGCACACACCTGTTATCCCAGCACTCAGGAGGCTGAGGCGGGGGGATCGCCATGAGTTCAAGGCCAGCCTGGGCCACATTGTGAGTTCAAGACCAGCCTGCGCTACTTAGCGAGACCCTGTCTCACCCCTCCATAAAATGAGGTGTAAACTCATACTGTTTTTCAAGCAGATTTATGAGCAGATTTGTCATTTAAGTCATCTGCCTGACCATCATAATACTTAAGCGCATCAGGGGAGAATTTCACTGGACAAATATTTTATTTTGCGCATGGCATAGTGTCTTTGCACTAAAGACTCAAAATGTGAAAACCTGTTCTGAATTTGTTTGAAACTGTGTAACCAATAAAGATCATAAATAAATGTTTCTTTCAAGGAAACTACGGATTGCCTTTTGAGAATATGAGAATATTCAGTTAACACTGCTAGGAAGGCCTCACTTCGTCAGGCTCTTTGCCTTTGCCCAGGTGACTAGATCTTGACCTCGTCCAGGTGCCTCACAGGTGTGACAGTGGGGAGGAACGACTCCCCCAGAACGGGGACAGTTCTCACATCCCATCGCTGTTCCTCGTGTGAGAGTGCTGGGGGATTTCCTAGGCTTCTGCTCCCAAAAGCAACTTGGGAGCAGGCCGCCTGCCAAGTTCTGTATTACCATGTGCTTCCCCGGTAATAGTCTTGTTAGGGTTTAATTTCGGAGTCTGTCTCTAGTACACCTCCGCTCTCTTCAGGTTTGTTTTTGGTGATTGAAATATAACGAGTTGGGGACAGGTATTTAGCTCAGTGGCATAAGCGCCTGCCTAGCGAGCACAAGGTCATGAGTTCGGTCCCCCGTACCCAAAAAAGAAAAGAAAAAGAAAGAGTCAAATCCTGGGATACTTTGCAAAGTCAGCTATTGTGCTTCACGTTCATACCGACAGTAAAAGATGCTTCATAAATGCTTGCTGTTGAGTACAAGGCAGGCATTAAAAAGCTAACTCATTGAGACTAGGACTGTAGCTCAGTGTTAGAGGCTCTGGGGGCTTCAGTCCCCGGCATCAAAAATGAAAACCAGGAAGAGAACTTCTGAGCTGGGTGTGGCGGCACACACAGTCCCAGCACGAGGGAGGCCCGAGACAGGAGGATGACCACAGGTTGAGGCCAGCCTGGCTGTATATGGAGACCAAGGCCCAAGGAGACCTTTGAGTACTAAATGAACTTTTTGCAGAAATATGAAAAACAAGCTGTTGGTCTAAAAAGGCAGCTCTTCATGGTGTGATCTTGGTAAATTAGTAGAATGTTATTTTGAACATAGTCAAACAACTATAAAAATGTATTCCAGAGGCAAACAGTTTACAGAGTATGTTTCACTGTTCGTCCTTGGATTAGGAGATCTGTGGAGAGACCAGGAGTGGATACAAGTTCAAACTTAGGGATTCCTCAGCAAGCACTAAAGCAATTTTATCTTATAGCCTCGAGCTGGGAACACTGATTTTTTTTTTTAACAGATTAGATTTTCTATATATTTAAAATACTGTTACTTTGTTTTGCTTTGTGTTATAGTACCAGGAGTTAAACCCAGACTGAGCCACAGGCCCACTTTGGTTTTTGGAGACAGGGTTTTACTAGATTAAGTTGTCCAGGCTGGATTTGAACTTTTTAGGTCTTTCTGCTTCAGCCTCAAGTGCCGTGATTACAGGGATGTACCACCATACCCAGCTTAAAATAATTACTTTTTAAAAATACAAAGTAATATGCATGTACTGTAGGAAAATTAGGTACTTAGTAAAAAACACACACACACAACCAGAATTTGAGCTGTATAACCTGTTGTCTGCATATCTTGCCATAGGTTTGTAATCTCAGGACTGCCCTTCCTTTATTTTATTTTTTAAATTTTATTTTAAAGAGAAAAACAGATAAACAATGAAAACGAGTTTCAAAACGGTAGGGGGACAGTTACAGTACTTGATACGTTGCATCTGGGTGCCTTGTGGTTATTCAGAGTGTGGGACACCAGCACGTGAGCTTGTCTAAACAGTATTGGCACAAAACATTCTTTTCAAGGAACAAAGAGGCTAGCCGTGTGACTGCCTTAACTATCTTGTATATACGTATACTTTTTTCCTTTTACCCATTCTTCCTTTCCCCTCCACGGTTTGTCTTTTCTTTGGAACAGTTTCTTCCCAATTCACAATATCTATTGTATATTTTTTTATTTTAAAGAAAAAAAATCAAGATGCAAACCTAAAAAACAACAAAAGCAAAACAACAACAAAAAATAGCTATCTAGGTTTTCAAAACAAGATGATGGGAATTTAGCAATGGTTGTTATTCCCCATATTGTCATCTTCAGAATAGTTGCTCAGGTTACCAGACCCAGGAATAAAACAAAACAGTAAAATGGAACAAAACACTGAATTTTGAAAATAAGACAGGAGCAAATCCCGCACAGGTGTCACAGTGCACTCTGCCATCCTCCAAATAGATGCCCAGACCACCAGCCCCAGGCCTGTGAAGTCAGTCAAACAACACAAGCACCAAGCTGTCCCCTTCACCCCGGCTGCTATCCTCTCACCCCAGTCCTCTTAACGGCAGGGGGTGGGGGTGCTCTGGTGTCCCAGCCCACACGCAGGCAGGCTGGCTCCCGGAAGGCAGGCGTGCTTTGTTTTCTTGCTGAGTTTCCTCCAATCCCCACGTCAGAACGTGGCTTGTGGTTTAGACGTTACGGCAAAACACGAGAGCTGACAGCCGTGTCAGAGCGATGCCGGTGCCGAGGAGTCAGCAGAAGCTTTCTCGGAGATGTGTTTCACACTCACTTGAGGCGCTGTGCTCGGAGACATTTTGCCTGAGTGTGAACACGTGGGAAGCTGCCTCGCTCGCCTGCGCTTCCCTCCCGGCCCTTCTGGCACCATGGTGAGGGCAAGGCGGGGCTGTGCGTGCCTGTGGGAGCAGGGTGTGCGGACTGAGACACATCTAGGGCGGAGCCTCAGCCTTGAACCCTGTATCCTCGGCTCTGGAGGAACCACTCTTAATGCTTCTGGGGGTTTTCCTGTGCATCTGAATGGCATAAGAATGGCATTGTGGGGCTCGTGGTAGAGGGCATGCTGCGTGTACCCCAGGGGCTGGGTCCAGGCTACAGCACACATGGAAGGTACTGGCACAAGGTTTTGTAAGCCTTCCCGTCCTAGTTCGTGTAGATCATTTTGTTCATGTGTTTGATGGCTTTATAATCCAACCACCTCTTCAGATACTGCGGTTTTCTTATTTAATGCTAACACATGCGTTTCTGGAATGAATGTTACTGTGGCTACCGCTTCACACAGGTCTTTGCTTCCTTAGGGTGCTTCCACTAGAACTGAAGCAAAGGTGAATGTTATTAAGTGTCTTAAACCCTTCTGGTAAGTAGATACACTGTAGAAAACCTGGAAAATAGATGACTAGAACTATGAACCACTTGTTACCTTCCCGCAGAATCCTTTCCCCTTCTAGTGTCAGTCGGCTGCCCTCACCTGCACGCAGCATTTCCCGCTCTCGGGAAGCGCTTCCAGTCTGGTGCTTTCCTGTCCTGGGTCTCCAGAGCTGACCTGTCATTTCCCCAGCGACAGTGCTGAGTGTAAGCCACAGCCCCCACGTAACCTGCAGCTGCCATGTGGGTGAAGGCTATGCAGTCTAACTGGACTCAGCAGGAACAAATGATGGGACAGCGTGGTCAGATCCACGCAGTGACTGTCCATTGCTCCTGCTAACCAGACCCGAAATGGGGTTCCAGCCTTGGTCGTATATGTGAGCGAAACTGCTGCATTTGTCTGCACCTCTAAAACCCACTAAAACGCCAACGAGGAAGTGGAAAGGCTTATGACCCCCAAGATGAGACAGGAGAGGCACTGACAAGGGACAGGTGACTGTTTGGAAGTAGAAACCAGAAAGCTGAATTGAAGCCCGAGGTCCATGACTGTGCCGAGCACGTATAACTCGGTGTCAACAATACGATAGAGGAAATAATGGTAACCATCCCTAAAGAGGAGCAGAACTGCAGCTTCCCTGTCCATTGCTTTGGACAGTGTCTGGTAAGACAGCTGCTGCTACATGTGTTGTTACTGTTCCAAAAGGACTTGGGGACCCCAGCCAGATGCATGGGGAGCTGAAAAGGGCAAACAGACCTCTGACTGCAGGTAAGGCACCAGGGGAGGCAGCAGGACCCTGAAGGAAGGGTTCCCTGCAGCTGGCAGGCCTCGCAGTGCCAAGCTGGTGTCTCCCGGGCAGGACGGAGGTCTTCCTCTCCAGGAAGAAGCCCCTCCACTGTCCCTCTAAACACCTACAGATACTGACACTTGGGAATCAGCACAAAACAGGTGCACCCACACCTGTCCACACAGACCACGTCAGCATCTCAGTGACCCCTTCCCAGGTACCAGTGGACAGTGAGGAATGCCATGCATTGGAGGGAAGGTTCCTAAATACGGAATACAGAAAAGCAAACTTAGTAAATAAACACAGAAATGGGACATGAAAAAATTTTAAACTGCAGGCAGCCTGAAATTTAAATACAAAAGGATATCTTCAGGGAGAGAAAAGAAAGGCACCCCATGAAACGAGTCCATAAAAAGAAATCAAATGCTGGAAGACTTACTACAAACACGATAGTTAAATTGGTGTTAAACTTTAAATTTCAAATGAAATAAGATGCTAAAGCTAGAACTTGCCTTGGAAGTCCTTTATGAATATTCCCACTTGTGGGAATCAACTGTGCAGATATAGGACTTACTCTCATTTTCAGTACAGTTTTGTGCATCTTGTTGATAGAGCTTGTCTTTTTTGTACTGTACCCTTGATAATACAGCACTGTAATTTTTGCCGACTGACTGTGAAGCACAGTACTGTAGTTTGATGTTTGTAATGAAGGGAGACTTAAAGAGCAACCCCCCTCCAACTGCCCCCTTCCTCCCTGGAGTTGTAACTTCTTCTGGCACGGCTAAGATTGACAGCTATGTTCTTAGAGTGTATGTCATCTTGTTCTTGCAGAATCTGTGAGGCTCTGTCTTCTTTCAAGCCTGTTATTAATTACTTCGCTTTGTTTCTGTACCTCACTATCCCGCCCAGTTTCTAAAGACCAAGCTCCTCAGCCAAGTGTATAAAACTAGAGCTTTTCCTTTGTTCGAACGCCCGTGCTTGGGACACAGGTTTGACTGGGTTGATATGCATCTAAAATCCTGGAAATAAATCCTCCTTTTCCCACTGGTCCCTCTGATCTCTCGGATTCTGAAACATTTGTAGGGACCCAAATGGGACTGAAGACAGTAGATTCGCTGTGTCCTTTGCCTGCAGGCCTGAGAGGGCACACACCAGAGTCTTCTGGGACCTCTGGTGAAACTTCAGCTTGGAGAAGATATTGGTCCTCCCACAGCCTGGAGACCTTTCCCCTGTCTGTGTAAATGGGAACTGAGGGGATTCAAGACTATTGTGGAACAATACGCTGCAGAACCACAGTAAGGCTTTGGGAGCTCAAGAGAAAAAAGTCCTTCCCATTGGGACGGAAGGGGAGCCCATCACCTCCCTGGGGGGGGGGTGTACCTAATAATCTTACATGGATTGGGTCAAATAAAATCTATAGCTCCAAGTGGAACGTGGGGGAAGCCTGTGTGAAAATTACTCTAACAACTTATGGGATAGGCCTGTACCAATACCAGCTTGCAAGCAACTCAAAGCAGCTCACAGGGTGGGCCCACAAGGAGCGTGCCGTGTGAACTGGGGGCACAGCCCACTCAAGAAAAGCACACAGAGAGTGTCAACATTACAGGAGTGGCCCACAACAGGAGGGGCTGGAATGAAAACAACGGGGGGAGAAAAGTGTATGATCCTGTGAGAGTGTACATGCGCAAAATGAAGGGTGTGCGTCCAAGGTCACCTGCGCTCAACTGAGGACTGAGCAAGAAACATGGTCTAATTGGTCTGAAAAAAAATTGAAAAACTGATTTGCACTGAGCCATGCTGGGTCTGGGAGGAGTAACATGAAGCCAATTTACCCTTCCCATGAGGAGTGGGAGACAAGAACACGCCCCAACCCTGTAAGCAACTGACTGATTTGGAGGACAGGTTGAGTTGATAGTAACTGAAGTACCAAGACACATTAATGCTTGTATTGTTTGATTGACTGTTCAGGCCTAAAGCCGGTAGTCTGAGCACCTATTAAGAGGATAGCAATATGCAATATAGTAAATATGGGGGATTTTGTTCTCTCATTTTTGAAATCCAACATTGTTCTCACAGTTTCATTTTGTTCCATGTTATAGTTTTGTTTTATTCAGTGTTCTGTTTGATTGGTTTTATCCCTTTCTCTTGTGTTTGATTATATTATGTCTGATGGTATGGGCAGCAATTTTGAAGATAGTAAGAGGCATTATGGTAGCCATTGTTGATTTCCTATGATCATGTTTTGAAATTCTGCATCATTTTCACTGTTTTGTTTTGGTAGACTTTATTCTGTTTTATTTTGTTTGGTTTTATTCTTTTTGGGGGGGTACTGGGGATTGAACTCACGACTGCACGCTCACCAGGCTGTTACTTACACCGCTGAGCTAAAGCCCCGGCCTGGTTTTATTCTCCTTAAAATATACTTTCATTCTTTTGTTTTGATTGGTTTTATTTAACAATTTAGTTGCAGGATAATTCAGTCGCAAAGGGAGCCTGCATTGTCACTTATCTCCACATGGAGGAGGGGTTCTTTGCCTAGTTTGGGGCCTAAGGACCTTAATAAGGTTCTGGAAAGAATTCAGGAGAAATAAGTTCTAGAGATCTACCGTGTAGCATGGTAATGGTAGTTAATAGATATTTCAAAATTGTCCAAAGCGTGTATTTTAAATGTTATAATGGAAAGTTAAGTGAGGTGACAGATATGTTACTTTACTTGATTTACTCAGTTCTCACTGTATACATGTCTCAGAACACCATATTATACCCCCTCTATATGCAATTATGATTCACCAATTTAAAAATTAAAAATGGAGAAAAAAGAACCTATCATGCGGGTTGAGGATACAGCGCAGCAGCACAGCACCTGCCTGGCAAGTGTGAGATCATGAGTTCAATTCCTGGTAAAAAATAAAATAAATAAAATAAAATAAAATAAAATAAAATAAAATAAAATAAAATAAAATAAAATAAAATGTGTATGTTAAAAAGAAAAACTTACCATGTGTTCAATAACAAAGTTGTTTAAAATTTTAAGAGCTTGTCGGGCGTGGGTCACACATCTGTAACCAAAGCTATTCAGGAGGCTGAGACAGGATGGTGACCAAGTGAAGCCTCAACTGGGTAATTTAGTGAGACCCTATCTCAAAACAGTAAACAGGACGGGTCTAACCTACAATGCTAGCATACTGTAACATTTTAAGTTTAGTGTTAAGCATGGGGCAAACAGCATACGTTCATAGGAATGATCTGATCTGTGGTCATAAAACACAGATACTGTCTCCATTTTATAAAAACTAAAACAACCGAAGAGAGCTGAAGTGCATGTGCTGGCTCACCACAGATCCGAGGGGGACCAGACCGAATCCCAAAGCCCCGCCCCGCCCTGGGCCTGGCTGCCCGATCCGAGGACAGGGCTGGGGTCCTGTGAGTGCTGGGTTCCCAAGCTGGGGCTCCTGGCGCGGGCCACCAGCTCTTAAAAGGACCAAACGGGAAGGCTTTTGCCACTAGATGTCGCTCTCGTCTGAGCGGTTTTTTTGGTGACTGTGGTCACGAGTGGCAGGAGCTGGTTTCCACGCAGAAAAGCAGGCGCCGCGCTCACCCCGGTGGACGGCCACACACAAAGCTGGCCATGCTGCCCTCGACCAGCGAGCAAACCTCGGTGTCTTCCATCAGTTTCTACCTAGCTGCTTGGGGGTGGTTGTAAAAGGAAATTGAAAATTCTGCTTTGGGGTGAACAGGAAAGGGGTCCTGGGGTGAGCATCTGGGGTTGGGAGGGAACAGAAGAGAAACCAGACTACCCTTCTGCAGTGAACAGATGGCCTGGTCTGTGCCGTTTCTGGGCCCCGGGCCCCTCGCCCGGCTCACAGCAGCGATCTCGGTGGGAGACTGTCAAACCCCTCCCAGCTTGTGTGTTCGTCCCTGCTTGCTGTGGGTCCACAGCTGTGGCACACACGGCCTCACACCAGGTGAGAGGTGTGGGTGTGTGTACAGCAGCTCAGGAATTACAATGTGGAGGTATCAGTAGCACCAGCTCTGGCTGACAAAATAACTTTTCTGTGCGATTTATTATATTCCGGCCAGAGGAATAGTAAGTTGAAACCTGCCGCATAAGAGTGGTCGTATGGTCAATTTACTGTCCAAGAGCCCACAGGCCCAGCTTGTCTGACCTCTCCTGTGGCCTGAGGTGTGTCTGGTGCCTTTAATGACTGGCTGGTTTCCTCCAGGCCTCTCCCTACCCTCCCAAGCTGACCAGGACAGATGACCTCTCCTGGCCTTGTGATTTACATTTCCTTCAAGTGTCCCTCCTGCCTATGCCAGCTTTGTCCTGTCCGTGGTGCCCCCATGTGGCCTCCTAGGGAGGGGTCTGCTGGAAGGCTGTGAGGTCAAGAGCCAGCTGGGCTGTGCGCTACAGACTCGATCTGTGCTGAGTTCAGAGACCCCCCCGCCCCAAGGCACAGTGTGGCACAAGGAGAATGCATGCTGGGTCCAGTCAAACCCTCAGAGCCTGCTTCCCACAATGCACCGAGGCGTCTTTGCCTGCCTGCTCCAACTTCAAACCTATTGATAGCAGTGTTGCTGGGTTTGCTAAGGGTCTTTCAGCTCCCGGCCCTTCAGACCTTAAACCTGATCCCTTTGGGTTCCTGGTGACCTGGATAGGTATAGGATTATATTCCAGTCAGACGTGCAAGCCTGAGGCCTCTCCTGTCAGAGCCTGACACAGCAGTGAAATAGCAGATCGTGGTGGACTGGCTGCAGACTTGGGGTCAGCCAGCCCTGTGCAGGACCCCCACCCTCCCCAGTGCCTTCGCCACAGGCTCTCCACCAGCAGAGCCTCGTCTGTGTCTGAGGGCCATGCAGACTGCTGCAGGGTTGCTGTTGCAAGAACACGTTATAAACGTTAAGCCCAGCACGCCATAGGCCCTCTATAAATGGAGGCTATTGAGAAAATCAAAATACTTCTCCCCAAAACAGAAAGGATTGTTGAGCTGAAGGCAATCAAAATGCAGGGGAACTTTGCCGTTTCTGTTTGCCAGAAAGCAAGACAAGAGACTCAAAAGGTTTCTCTACCCTGTACCCCTTTGCACCCGAAGACAGGAAGTCAGCTCTTTACCAAACCCGACTGTCATCTTGGAGACAGTGGCACCAAAGGAATCTGCAAGCAGACTTTCTCCCTGTACATTTCCCATTCACAGTTTCCCCACCCCTGAATCCCAGGATTGCTTTGCTTTTCTTGTTGCTTCTCTAAATTTTGTTGTTGTTGTTGTGTTACCAGGAATCAAATTCAGGACCTCGCACCTGCCAGGAAGGTGCTTATACAACAGAGCTATATCCCCGGACTCGCTTCTCTGAATATCGTTCTTTGTGGAAATATTGTTTAAGGCAGACTCCTCTGCCACTGTGCCTTCAGGTGCTTCTCAGCTGCACCATGCACACTGATGTGCTTGTTTCTCCCGTTTATCTTTCTTCTGTTGTAGGAATCTGTCCCAGCAATGAACTTACTGAGGTTGAGGAAAAATTGCCATTTCTGTCCTCCTCTATTATAACGGAGGACTATTCAGATGGATGGTGACCGTTGGGGCCAATGGGAAAGGGAGATGTGTGGGGGACCCCCTGAAAGAAGATTCTTTTTTTTAAAATTTAAGTTAAACTTTTTTATTTTATTTTAAAAGGGGGTAAAATGAAACACAACAAAACAGAACAGAAGAAAGCATACATTTCAAAGCTAGACAACCAGAGATCTTTACTATGTGTCATATTGTCTCTTGTTTTCTTCCAAATGGTTGTCCATATCTTTGCATATGGGGAGCTCATACTAAATAATATAGCCAATCTTTTCACAAGATGTGTAGTTCACTGGCTCCCACTTGCTAAGCAGGGGGAAGGTGGAGGGGGGGACACAGGATGGGGGACAGGACCACTTGAGATGTTTGATTCCCAGCCCACATGCAGGCAGGATCACAGCCGCCCACCAGAGAGGGGAGGAGCTTCTTGTTCTCCTGGCACCCCGAGTCAACCGCATGGTGCAGGTCCCGAGGCACCAGGGTCTCTGTCCTGCAGGCCCCCAAAGTCCGCCATACTCACCTGCTATCTCTTTCTGATGAATTGACCATTCCATTTCCAAAGTTCTCAAAAGGCCAACAGACCACAGAAAGAATTCTCTTTAGGCTCCTGTTTGAAACCAGCAGCCACAGCCATCTGCTGTTCTTGCTTCAGGGCCACTGAAAGAAGATTCTTAAAGCACAAACCCAGGGCAACAACAACAACAAACCAAGACTGTTCGCCCATCTCATCTGGGGTGTTTACTCCGGAAAGACAAGTTTACCGATTGAATAAGGAGTGTGGGCTTGCAAAGAAGCTGACGCTGAGCCTGTGCTCAGTAGGGAAGATGCTAGGACTGTGTTGGAGCCATTGAAGCTGAACACACATGCAGGGCTGTGGTGTGGCCCGGGCATGTCTGAATGAGGAGACACCTCAGGGGGCAAGAGAGGCCACAGCAGAGGCCACCTAGAGATTTTTCTGGATAGTTTTCCTTAGTTAGCATCATCTGTTGCTCTGAGGGGTCCTTGAACCCCTCCCAAGATCCTGCTCAGGTTTCCTCCATTGTCCACTCAGCTCCTTGCTCGTTCTGATTAAATATGGGCTGCCCCGGTCAGTTGGCCGCCGGCCAGCAGAGTTAGGAGCTCTGCCCAGAATCTCACTCCTGCAGCCCTAAAGCCCATGCCACATGTCTCGTTCCTTTGAGTCTTTGCCATGCACCCGTTTGGAGGATTGGGGTCTACGTACAGACCCCAACATGACTGGTTGGTTAGTGATGCCCAGTCTGAGAGCAGGACTTGCCCGAAGGCATGCACGCCACATAATTACGCTTTGTTCCTTACCGGCCAGCAAGCACGGTGATCCTTATCAATGCAGGCAAGGAGGCAGGAGTATAGGGCAGCACGCAGGCCTCAGGAAGCTCAGCGGAATGAAGCGAAAGGCATCTGCTCCAAAGGCAGATGTAAAAGGAAAGGTGTGCAAGACCATGCGAAATCCTTGGTAGGACTATACTGGAAATCTTCAGTGAATTCCTAACCCTGTCCAAAAGCAACCGAGAAGGGGTGGCCAGCCAGAAGGGTCGGAGAAATTGCCTAGAAAAGTCAAGGCAAAGTTCAGAATATTGAGATCCCCCAGGTAAGCCCACAAAATAATAGAATATAAAAGTACAGCAACTCCCCATCCTCATCTTTGAAAACATTAGTTTGAGTAACAGTGTTTGTAATCAACCAGAGCAGTCAAGAATAAGAAAGCCTTGCATATTCCTAGATTTAGTGCCCCTTTCAGAATCCAGTTTGCTCTAGTTTCTGAATGTCACCACAATATACTGTACTCCTGAGGGGAGCTAAGTATGCGACAGGACCGCCTGATTCTCCCCAATGATAGAGTACCGCTGATGGCCGGCCTAAGTCACGAGGACTAGAGATACTGTCACGCTTTGGGTCTAGATGCCCCTCAAAGCCTCATGCACTTTTAGGGCTCCAGCCTTGCTTTGTTCCTGTACTATTTTTTAGAGACTATAAATTTTAAAACTTGTTTCTGATACATAATTCATCTATTGCTTTTGGAAAAGGCAGACAAGCCTTAAGAAAGAATTAGGGATTATGATAAATTAGCCAGCAGACCCAACCTCTGTTCACACCTGTCAGCCTAGTGTCTGCCACTTGCTAGTGGGTCCCTGGCCTTGTCCTGGGTGCAAAGTGACCCCAGCCTGTTAAGGAAGATATTCTCAGTATTGATTTCATGATTTTTCACCGGGAGCAGTATCGGCAAGGTTTGGGAGGAGGGAGTGGCAAGCACGGTGGCCGCCACAGGAGGGGACGCAGGGTACCAGAACCTGAGTGTTTGAGAGTGAAGTGTAAGTTTAATGCATTTTAGCTACAGATGCAGCAACATAAATTGTTGGGCTGGGGAACACTTGGGTGAAGATTAGTCTGCTCTGATGTGATGTCATTCCGGAGAGATAGATGTTTCACTACTCAGGGCTGCTGCCTTTCATAGTGTGAGCAGCATTATCTTTCCAAGCCTAGTTTTTCATCAGTAGGGTAGGGAGACCTGTATTTATAAAGATCAACAGTGCCAAATTCCCTGGAGATGTGGCCACCCACTGCTGCGTGCCCCACACCTCTGTGAACGGCTGGGTGCCCCACTCTTGTGTGGCCCACAGATACAGCAGGTCTCCCTGATTCTGCCACAGTATGCTCCGTGCCCAAAGGCAGTCCCCATAGCCAGAGAGACTAAGGGGACGACAGAATCAGAGCCAGCACCCAAGGCACATCTTAGGAGACAGCCAATTACTAAGAGGCCAGCCCACGAAAGTGATAGAAATATCTGAACTGCCAGACACACACATCTCAATACAGAGTACAGGGTATGTGAAAAACAGCAACAGATCCCAAAGACACTGAAATTAATAAGGTGCCTGAAAATGAATTTTTAAAAATGACTGTTCTTAAAAAAAAGTCTTAGATCCAAGAGAATGCAACTAAAGTATTAAATTGGAAAGAAAATTCAGGATATGAATATTTTCAGCAAAGATATTTTCTTTTAAAAAATGAAACAGGAATCTTAGAAGTAGAGAGCTCAGATAGTTAAGTAAAAAAATACAGCTGAAAGATTCAAAAGACTTTGTCAAGCGGAAGAAAGAATATCTAACTTGAAGACAAATCTTTTGAAATAACCAAGTCACACAAATTGGAAAGAATGAAACATGAAGAGGGTATTCAACACCTTTGGAACATCCAAAGATAAGAAGAAAAAGCAAGTTAAGGGCATGGAAAAGCTGGCCAATGAAGTAACAGCAGAAAGCGTCCATGGTCTTGGGAAAGATACGTTCATACATGGGCAGGTGGGCTGTAGGACCCCAAAAAACATAACATGGGAAGATCTGCACCAGGACACATTACAGTGAAACTGCCCAAAGTACAAGACAAAGAGTCTTAAACTCTCCAAGAGAAAAGTTCCACATCCCATTTGAAGGTATTCCTAGTAGAATGACAGTAGATTTCTTAGCAGAAACAATACATGAGATGAAATAATCTATTCCAAGTCCTGAAGGCCAGTACTGCCGACCAGGATTACTGTATGCATGAAGGTCATGCTTCACAAAGGAAGGAAAAATGAAGACCTTCAAAGACAAACAAAAACAGGGCATTCATGACCCCCAGAGCAGCCTTTCAGAAGATATTTAAGAATGAAATAGAATTATCATCATCAAAACATGTGCTAGTATAAATCACACTAGAACAGATACACAAAGAAAAAATACAAAATTATCAATGCAGTAAGCCATCAAACCATAAAGACGAATAAAAAAGGGAGAATAAAGAACATTCCAAAAACTAGAAAGATCAACAAAATGACAGGATTAAATCCTTATGTATCCATGGTAACTTTCAGCATAAACAGACTAAATTCTCTAATTGAAAGGCAGTCTGGCAGAGTTCAGTGTGGGCAACTTAGCGAAACCCTGTCTCAAAACTTTAAAAAGTAAGAAGGTGCAGGGAAGCCAGACATGGTGGTACATGCCTGTAATCCCAGCGCTCGGGAGGCCGAGGCAGCCTGGTTACACAGTGAGCTCAAGGCCAGCCTGAACCGCACGGTGAGACCCTGTCTCAAAAAGACAAATAAATAAATAAAATAGTGTAGGGAGGTAGCTCAGTGCAAAGGTCCTGAGTTCAATCTCTTACACAAAAAAAGAAAAGAAAAACAAAGAAAGAAAACCCGGCCTGCTGGGCTGGTGGGTGAGGATTGTGAGTTTGAGGCTGGGCTACACAGTAAGGCTTTGTCTGGAAAAAAAAAAAAAAAAAAAGGAAAAGAAAAACACTAGCCTGGCAGAATAGATGTTTTAAAACTAAAAATGGATTTTAAAAGACTCAAAATATAATGTCACGCTGTCTACAACAAATTCAGTCCCAAGTAAAGACACAGAGACTTAAAATGGCATTCCAAGCAAACAGAAATCTAAGAGGAGCAGGAAGAGCCATGCTTACATCTGATAAAATACACTACAACACAAAAACTGTGATAAGAGGCAAAGAAGTCAACGCCTAGTGATTAGGGGAAATTCAGCCAGAAGATACAATGAGTATACATCTGTATGTACCTGATGTTCCAGCACCCAATTTAATAAAACAAATCCTATTCCCTAAAAAGAGAGACAGGCTTCAATATAATAATAATGGGAGATTTAGACACCCTACTTTTAGCCGTGGACAGATTATGAAGACAGAAAATAATCAACAAAAAGAAAATCAAACCTACGTTACAGGTCAAATTGGCTTAGGAGTAGTTTATAAAATATTCCATCCGCAGCTGAAGAATGCACTGTTTTCACCCATGCACAGGACATTCTGTAGCACAGACCATGCATTAGGCCTTAAAACAAATCTTAACAAATTAAACAAATCTGAAGTTACATTCTGTACTTTTTCTGATCACCATGGAATAAATAACCAAAATCAATAGAAATCAATAACCAAAGAAATTTTAGAAATTATACACATTCATTGAGACTGAACCACACACTTTTGAATGAAGAATGAGCCATTAAGGAAGTCAAAGGGGAAACTCAAAAATTTCTTGAAATAAGTGAAAATGGAAACACAACTTAATAAAACCTGGGGATGTGGCAAAAGGAACTAAAAACAAACTTTCTACAGTGAGTTTCCACATTAAAAATATAGAAAAAGAGGCTGGGCAAAGCTAGTGTAAGAGTGTTTGGCTAGCATGGGCGGAAGTGAGTTTGATTGCCAGCACTGTAAAAAAATAAAATAATTTTTTTTAAAAAGGAAAAAAAATTAAAAAATGAATTTCAAATAAACTAATGATGTAGCTCAAGGATTAGAAAATCATGGACAAAACAAACAAAATTAGTCACAAGGAAAGAAATCGAAAACACCAGAGCAGATGTAAATGAAACAGATGAACACAATATAAAAGATAATGAAACAAAGAATTCTTTGAAAAGAAAAGTAAAATAAATAGCTGGGAATGATAGTACAGGCCTGTAATCCCAGCAGTTGGAGGCTGAGGCAGGAGGATCCTGAGTTCAAGGTCACCCTGTGTTACATAGCAAGTTCAAGAACTGAGCACGGGCTACACAGAAAGACCCTGTCTCAGGAGACAAAGCAGAACAGAAATTGACTAACTCTAAACTAGACCATGCAAGAAAAGAGAAGACCCAACCAAATAAAACAGGTGTGCAAACTGAACGCAAGACTGACTCCACAGACATACAAAGGAAAATGAAGGATTACTGTGACCAGCTTTGTGGTAGCTGGGTGTGGGAACGTATGCCTGGCTCTCAAGAGGCTGAGGCAAAAGGATGGCCCCAAGTCCAAGGCTAGCCTGAACTGCTAGTGAGACCCTGGGTCAAAAAACAAAACAAAGTCCTTTCATGGTAACAACTTGGAAAACCTAGAAAAAATGGGAAATTTTTGGACATTTTAAAATTGAACCATGAGGGCATAAAAAAGTGAGCAGCTATTGCTCAGGATTGGAGGGCCTCCTGCCTCTGTCTCCCAAATGCTGGGTTTACAGGTGTGTGATACTATGCCCAACGAATTTCCTAAACTTTTAAAGAACTGGGACCAAGTCCTCTCAAACAATGCACAGAACTGAAAGTGCCGGAGTGCATCAAAACTCTTTCTTTTAGCCAGTGTTACCCTGTGCAAAAAGTAGACAAGAAACCCAAAAAGGAAACGATAGCTGATACTCCTGATGGACATAGATGTGACGGTTCTCAACAAAATACTAGAAAATTGAGCACAACAGTTCATAAAGATCACTCATCATAATCACGTTGGTATTGGAAAAAAAATGCTTCACCATAGACCCACTGATAAAAACACATCACACCGATAGAATCAAGGATAGAAATCATATCGATCATCTTAGCAGATGGAGAAAAAGAACTAGATAAAATTTATCAGGCCTTCTTGGTAAAAACCCAGGACAATCAAGATGTAGAAGGGTCAGACAGCTCGTAATAAAAGCTATGTAGCTGAACGCACGTCCTCTAAGACCAGGAGCAGGCCAGGAATGTCCCGCTCATCACTGTTATTTAGTATACTGTTAGTATATTGGTTTAGGCAGAGCAATGGGGCAAGAGGAAGAAACAGAAGGGATGCAAACAGGAAGGGAGGAAATAAAATTACCCTGCCTGATTCTGGATACCTCTGCAGTACATCTACAAACTCCCTCGAAAGAGTATTCACTGATCAATGGATCGGGTGGAGCACGAGACATCCAGAGCCAGCAGCTTTCTGTATACTGATAACGAACTTGCTAGAAAAAAGTTGTTATGGCTCGGATCAAAAATGCCCACCCAAAGGCTCGTATTCTGTGTCTGTCAGTGCTTATGAGGGAAACAGAGTTCATGAGTTCATGGAAGATATGTGAATACAGAGGGACTGACAAGGTTGGCTTACAGTGGTTGTGGACACAGCCAGGCGTGGAAGAATGCAGAAGGGCTGCCTGCTCACTGGAGATCTAGAGAATCCAGAGGTAGGCCCGGAGCTCCCTGCGGTGTCCTGTGTGAATCTAGCAGGTGACAGGTCTGCACTGGGGGCCAGGAGACGACGGCCAGGGTGGAGGTGCAGACTGGAGCTCCTCTGGAGCAACAGCGAGACTTCCTTCTCTGTTTCCCTTTTACACCGTTCTGGCAATGGTTGGTTCCCCCTAGGGTGGGTCTTCACACCCAAACTGTGCTGAGCCGATGTACCTGGGTGCTTCTTACTCACCTGACATGAGTTACCTACCGCATGTCCTCCCAGGGGGAGGTTTCCTAAGGTGATGGGGACATGAGGACATTCACCTCATCAGCACTGATGCCCTCCTGGTGAAGGCACCACTGGGAGACGGGTGGGCTGGGGGCAGCGGGCCCTGGGGTGCACCCAGAAGGTGTGTTGTTGTCTGGGGCCACTTGTGCTCTCTCAGCGCTTTCTTGTTCTTGTTTACTAGCTGCTGTGAGCTGAGCAGCAGTCCCCTCCTTATCCCTCCATCATGAAGTTTCTGCCTTGGGGCAGAGGAAAGCCTGACCCAAAACAAATCTTCCTTTACAATACCTGCATCAGGGACCCCATCCCTGCAGTGGAAGGCTTCTAACAGAGGCATCGTGAAAGCCGTCCTCCTCACAGCAGCTGTGAAATAAAATACACGGGAAGAAACGTAACCGAGGAAGTAAAAGACCCGTTCAATGAAAATCATAAAAGACTGATCAAAGAAATTGAAAAAGGCACAAAAATATTGAAAGACCTACCATATTTATAGAATGTAAGGATCAGTGTTTGTTCAAATGTCCATACTTCCCCAAATTATTTACAGATTCCAAACAATCTCCATCAAATTCCCAGTGAAATTCTTCAGGAAAGTTGTAAAAAGGATCCTAAAATTCATCTGGGTGCATGAAGGACTCAAATAAATAAATAAATAAATAAATACAAAGCCAGAAGCATCATAATAATTGATCTCAAGACATACTACAGAAAGAGTTCCCACAACAGCAAGGCTTTGACCTAAAAACATACAGACCAAGGAACAGAATAGAGACCCGCAAAATAATTCCATGTATCTCCAGCCAACTGATTCTCAACAAAAGCACCAACAGATATGCATTGGAGAAGGGATAGCCCCTCAAAATGGTCCTGGGAAAACTGAATGTTTACATGCACACCTTTGGGATTTGACCCCTGTCAAGACCTGAATGCAAAACCTGAAACCACAAAATCAGTATAAGAAAGCACAGGGGACATTGCTGCAGGCAGTGATTTTTCAGGATAGGATCACAAAAGTTCAGGAAGCAAAAGCAGAGGCTGCCAAATGGGATTAGAGGAAACAAAAGCACTTCTTAGGCAACAAAGGAAACAATCAATGGTGAGGAGGCAACCTGCGGATGGGGAGATAGTGACTAAGCATTTCGCTAACTCAGGGTTGACACTGAGAATCTAATAAGAGCTCAGGAAACTTAACAATATAAAAACCCACGTGATCCAATTCAAAGGTCAGTGCTCTGAGTGATGCTGCTCAAAAGACGATGCATGAATGCCTCACAAATACATGGAAAATGCTCGATACCATTAGCCATTAGGGAAATGCAGGTCACAACTACCGTGAGATGGCACCTCCTTCCAGTTAGAATTGTCCTCATCGAAAAGCATGAACAGCAAGGCGTGGTGGCTCACACCTGTAATTCAGAGCACTAGGCGAGCTGAGGCAGGAGGATCTCAAACTGGGCAGCTTGGTGACTTCTTAGAGAGCCTGTCTCTAAATAAAAAAATTGAAAAAAAAGAGCTGGAGATATAGAGCAGTGCCAAGGCTCTGGGCTCCATCCTCAGCAACACACACACAGGCAGAAGCACGAATGCAAATGTTACCAAGGTTTGGAGAAAAGGTCACACGCTGCTGATGGAAAGGTAAATGTCAGCCATTATGGAGCCATTATGGAGAACCATTATGGTCAGCCATTATGGAGAACACTGTGGAGAGTCCCCTAAAAACTGAGACGAAATCAGCACGCCAAACAGACCCGGCTGTGTTCCTGGTTACTGTAACACTGTTCATAATCGCTAGGATGTAGAATCAGCTAAGATAAAGTGTCAACCCAGAGTCAGGTGACTGGATCAAGCCACGCCTGGTCCCAGACCATGTCGGATGAAAACCAAATCACATTTCCCCATAAGGTCAACACTGAATTTGATTTGGTTCTTGTCTGACTGAGTGGTGACCAGAATTGTGGAAAGAACCAAGTTTGTGAACCGAGGCACCACTGTATTTGGAAACTAAAATAAGTCAATCTAAAAGCAGAATAGCTACTTTAAAATTTTTTTATTTTAATGTAACATAATTAGACATTAATAAATAAATATTTTAAATTATTCTTTTTACTTCTATGAAAAAAAATTTTCCTAACCAAATAGAAAAAAACAATCGTTAATACATTGTGTACCATAATCTTCAAAGAATGGCCAAAATGTTACCAAGAATATGAGTGATAGATAAAAAACACACTGTCTTACAAAAAGAAACAAATCATAGCACAAAACTTTGTTTTCAGTGAATGAAGATAAACTAAGAGTATATGTAAAACAAATTAGCATATATATTGAGTTATTTTTGAAACAATGGAATAACTAGGGGGGTTATTTGAACTTATCCCTACTTCCTATTTCTCTAGATTCTCAGAAGAAAAACCACGTAGTGCAGAATATTTCTTAGTAGGGATTGGGAAAGTTGGGGAAGGTGGTGGAAAAGGGTGTTGACTATGATTTATGCAGGCAGTTTGTATGCAAGGACTATCACACTGCATCTCATTAATATGTACAACTAGAACGTGTTAATGAAGATCTTTTAAAGAAATGTTAAGTGTGCTTTCCAGCCCACTTGTGCTCCAGTTTTAATCTTCTTCATCTAAGAAGACAGCACGCTGAACGGCTAATGTCCGTCTGTGGTCAGCTTTCCCGTCACTGGGACACAGTACCTGACACCCACAGGAGAAGCGGTTTCTTTAGGTTCACAGTGTCAGAGGGTTCAGTCCATGACCCGCTGGTTCCCAGGCAGAAACTTCATGATTCACAGACCCGGCACAGGCGCTCACGGACGGCATCCAGGAAACAGCGAGAGGGAAAAAGTGGAGAGGAAGGAGAAAGAGTCCCCTCTCACACTCCATGACCCCGTTGCTCCCACTAAGCCCCAACTCCTAGTAGCCAACCCAGTTAATGAGCCCATCCGCAGCTAACTCACTGATGAAGCCCTTGTAACCAACCCCTTCTCCACGAATCTCCTGATCCAGTCACGGTGACGTGAGAATCAGCTGTCTCACCTGGTTTCTTTTGCTCTCAGCCACTCTATTAGATTCCCATCTGCAGCAGATTTCCTCAGACTTAGAGACCTTAGCACAAGAGACATGTATCATCTTATGGTTCCGGAAGACAAAAATGTGACGTGACTCCGGATGGGCTAAAACCTATATTCCTGAAAAATCTCCGTTTCTTCCTGGAAGCAGTGGGAGCCCCGGTGTCAGGAGCTTCCTACATTCCCCAGCTCCTCTCCCCTCCCCAGTGCCTGCAGGGTTGCTTCCCCCTGGCCTTACTTCCCTAGCCACAGCGATGTTCTGACCACAGAGGTTAGGACCACCTGATGAGCCAGGGTCGGTTCCCCACCTTAAGGTCCTTAGCTTAATCTGTGCAGTCCCTTTTGTGCATAAGGTTGTGTCACGAGCTCTAGGGCTTGGAGGGTGACATTATTATCTACTGGATACCGTGGCTGGCTGGGCTTGGTCAATACCGCTCAGCCCCTGCTCTCTCATTCCTGGAGGCCTTACTGCAGGCGGTGAGCACGGGGTTCCCTAGGCAGTGTCTCTAGGTGCCTGTTACCCTCACACAGTCCCAGCAGCTTAGCGTGACACCACACTCACCACGATCACACTTCTTCCTTCTGCCACCTGTGCACTCTTCAGCGTTGTCACTTTTTCCAACTCCTATTCTTTCCTCTGGCCGAGCCAGAAATCACACACAGGGTCAGTGGTGTCTCCTCCTACTGGTAAGCTCTGCATGGAGTGGGTCGTGCCCAGTTCTCCTGCCAGGTCCCCACGGTTCCCTATCCCCTGGCCACCGCATTCTCATCACGACATCCGGGGCTGTAAATTGGTATGCGGAGAGCATAGGTAACAATAAGCCAACACAGAGTGCCCCTCCTGTGTGCTAAAGGCACTACACATTCGCTCCCCAATCTTCACACGACCCTGTGGGTAGGTGCTGACGGTTACCCACAGAAGGGAAGGCATGGAGATGTGTATTGGCTTCACTATGGATAGTCCAGAAGGGAGCTACTGACACTCACCTGGCTGACATACAGCTCTAAACAGACAAAATCCAGGGATGCTGTGGGGCTGTCTTGGGACGTGGTACTCTCTCCTGCCAGGAGGATTTATGCCTTTGAAAGGGGAAACACTTCAAGCCACGCAGAGGCGTACGACCCCGCCCGAGGCAAATGAGTTCAGGCCTTGTGTCCTGTTGCCTGACTCTGTGGGACAGTCAGTTTCCTGCCTCTGCTCTCTCCTGCCCAGCCAAAGGCCTGCCTCCAAGTTAGTCCAGCTGACCCACGACCTTGCCTTGTTGGACCCTAATTTTGTAGATGATCTGCTAGACCTGTGACTTTGATCTCTGCCAGCACCATGGACTCAAGTACTAACGAAGGCCACGCGTGCCTCAGGGATGTCCAGCAGCTCGGCTCAGGTGGCCGAGCTCACCCCCACGGTGACGTCAGCAGGAAGCAGCTGGTCAGCTTCTGCTGCCTCGGTGAGGCCAGCTCCTCCCGTGTTTAAGAAGCTGGAGATCTGGCTTGTATGTGACATGACCATATGGTTTTGGGTTGCCTCAACTGAGAAGAAGAGGGGCAATCTGTAGGATAAAGGAAAACCACTAGTTTTTGATTTTTGATTTACAGGCTAAAACCAAAGTCATGACCTTTGCATTGTAGGCCTCAAACGACCTGACTGATTGATGGTTCCGATCTCACCTCCAGCTTCTCCCTGGGCCATCTGCTTAGCCAGGGCTGCACCCGGGGCCGGGCTCTCCCCGCACTCGGCTCTCCTGCCGTCCAGAATGCCCTTTCTCACCCTTTCCTGCTCAGCACTGCTGCCGGCTCTGCCAGGACAGTGCTGTGTCCTCTCCCGGCAGTGGGTCGTGCAATGGGCCCAGCTACCGTCTCCCAGGGCTGCAGGTCACCTCTGCTCACACTCCCGTGTCCTGCTTTGCACTGCGTGGCACGGGCTTCAGAGAAAGGCAGGCGTTGGACTCGTGTTTAACTCCTCTCCTAACGAATTGCGAGCACTTTATCTGAGCTCAAACAACACGAGCCCCGCCCAGCTCTCCGACCCCCAGTCATACTTCCACTTTTGGAATGCATTGGCTTGGAAGGCACCCAGGTGGAAGCTTTCCTGGCCAGTTCCAGTGAACGCCTGGGCCTTCGGTGAGCAGAGCGAACTCCTCCCTGTCCGGCACCTCCTCTGTCCCTGAGCAGCTCCGGTGGGCAGGCCGGGAGAGCCGAAGGGGCCGGTCCAGCAGGGTGAGCCAGTGGGACCCTGCAGCTGGAAGAGGTGCCTGAAGGGGTGGCGCCCAGATTCGGCCAATGCAAACTGCACTGCAGTTACCGTCAGAGCCAAGCAGGCCTCTGGGACATTTCCACTGAAAGGCAACTGAGGCCCGTGACAGGGCGAGTTGAGAGTGAGCCTATGACAGGTGACCCCATCCCAGAGAGCTTTCCCTTTATGCCACGGAGTCTCCGCTCCTGCTGGGAAGCACTCTGAAAGCAGATGTGGTCTCTCTCCAGGCCTCGTCTCTCCAATGCTCCGTTTGGCAGCTGTGCCTCTATCCTGTCCTTCCTGTCCCCAGGTGTGCATCGGGAGCATGGTGCTCGCTGCTCCAAGAACACCCCACCTGGGGTCACGCTCCTCAGCTGCAGAAGGCAAGCATGTGGTCCCTGTGTGCTCGTCCGCTGGCTTTACCCCCAGGGAGTCATTCCTCACAGGCACGGGCAAGACGAGAAAGCCCGTTCGTTGGTTAGCTATGACGTGTCATTTAATTAAAAAAATTTTTTTTGGAATCAGGAATCTAACTCAAGACCTTGTGCTTGCCAGACAGGCACTGTGCTCCTGAGCTATATCACCAGCACTTCTTTTCTTTTCTTTTCTTTTCTTTTCTTTTCTTTTCTTTTCTTCTTTTCTTCTCTTCTATTTTATTTTATTTTATTTTATTTTATTTTATTTTATTTTATTTTATTTTATTTTATGGTACTTGGGGTTGAACCCAGAGCCTTTGCACTGAGCTACATCCAAGTCCTTCTATTATTTTTTTATATTGAGAGGCAGTCCCTAGGCTTCCCAAACTGAACTTGAGCTTGAAATCCTCCTGCCTCAGCCTCCGAGAGTCCTGGGATATATGTGTGCACCACCATCCTTGGCTATGATGTGTCTTATCTATTATAAATCACTATATTTCCTGGAGACATTCCAATACCACTTAAGAAAGAAAAGATACTAACACACTGTATACATATTTTTAATTATCACATTGTACCTTATAAATGTGCACACCTATTAAGTGCTAATTACAAAAGACAAAAACGAAAAGAAAGAAAAGGTATTTGTACACTTGCACTAGCTATTTAAATCAAGAAAGAATCCAGAGAAACCCACTTACCCACTTTCTGGGCCCCTTTCTGTCCCTCTTAGACAGAAGCTTTCTTTCTCTCAATAAATTCTTCCTACTTGAGAAGAGAGAGAGAGAGAGAGAGAGAGAGAGAGAGAGAGAGGTCCCATTTCTTCTTCATGTCCACCACAGGAAACTCTTCTGAAGAGTAAGTCAGGGCAGGCCAGGGAAGGATTCAAAGGCTAAGATAGCACCATTATCTTCATTTTATAGCTGAGGAACCTGAGGTTCAGAACTCAAAATCATTCATCCATTAGTTTGTAGACAAAGAAAGGGGCCAAGCCCTGTTTGAGGCTCTGGAGAGAAAACAGCAGCGAGACAGGGGGTCCCTGCCTCCGCCTGCTGCCAGCCCAGGAGGAGAGGGATGCTGACAGGCCGTGCAAAGGAGAGCAGAGCCCACCGCTTCGCTAAGGGTTGTTCTGTGCGAACGCAACTCTGCAACGGTAGAATGGAAAGGAATGCTCTTCCCTCTACCTACCTGTTTGCTGTCTCCCTCCTCTCTCATATTAGGAGGAGCAGAATGACTCTTGGTCAGGAGAGTGTCTAGGCAACAGACTTTACAAAGATAACACTTATCTCCTGTTAGCTTCCCTAAATACTTACTGTCCCCAAATGTATTCCCCCAGAAGCTCAAACTCTTCTTTGTCTTGTCGCTTCTCTATAATTTTATCGCCCTTTGTTAAAATGGTATGGAAGCCTCCAGGTCTGATCACCTGTCTGGGGGTTTTCATTTCAGTTCACTTCTGTGTGTGGGGGGGTCACCATCTTCCCTCTTACTCTCCTGTTAGTCTGTCTTTTGTCCATTTAACTTGTAGGCCCCCAGATGCAGAGTTTGAGGATAAGGAAAAGGGCTTTGTCTACCCTGTAGCATCTTCTGGCCCTTGGTCCCACGCCCCTGTTTCTCCACCATGTTGATGCCTCATTTCCATGGAGGCAGTGACTGCAATTCCGGTCTCCTGGTTGTTTTGCAAGGTGAGGCTGAAGATTTCAGGCTTTCTGGCAGCACTTTGTAGGCTCAGGAGCCCAAGGCGGGCAGCTGGCCTGTGTCTCCTCAGTGTCACAGTGCTGTAACTCAGCCAAAGGAGACCAGAAGCCAGACAGAGGGAAGGGAGACCCACTAGTTCAAAGAGTTTTTTTTTTAAATGCAATCGCTTTAAGATGTAAACAAGGCCAAGGAAATGACAAGCATTTCTTAGGAGGCTGTCACTTCAAGTGGCACCTCATCTGAAGCATACTTCCCCATCTAGGCCCAAATTCTTCACCCATCCCCAGTACCATACCTCTATCCTCTGCCGTGGTAGCTTTTGCTACCAAAGAACCAACAAAATCAAGCAGAAGAGACCACTGCCATCAAACAGAAGGATGCAGACAGAATGACAACTGGTAATACAAACATGTGCACGTGGTTTTTTTGAACTTTGAGGACACTGTGGAATAAGAAGGATTCTTATAGCTAAGAATTGCAGAGGGAGCTTCGCAGGGCCCTAACGCTGGAGCCTGCTAAATACCACTGGATGCTTAAGAGCCCAGCCAGCTCCTGAGCCCTCAGCTCGAGTGATTCATATAAACCAGGGGTGCCTTCGGGCTCACGTGTTGGATGCCACTGCCGCTCTAGGAGTTTGTTCTGAAGTCAGCTCGCCCTGCTATGTCATGGGCCATCTTCCTTTGCTTCCTGAGCCAGGAAATCCTTGGGGTGGACAGGTCTCCGTGACAGTGGCTGTGGTTCTTCCGTGCTAGTGTGCAGGGGTGCGCGGATGTGGCTGAGGTGCCTGAGGGAGGTAGGGAGGCTGCATGTGAGGCTGTGGGGAGGAGGTGTGGTGACCCTAGGGAACCCACCATCCCTCGAAGCTGCTCAGGGGTGTGCAGGAGACCAGACTCAGACCGAGACGTGAGTCTTCAAAGAAACCATGGCCTGAAGGCAGCACAGAGCCCCTGCCACTCCTGCCACCAACCTGGCCCTCCAGGTGGGGGCCAAGTGTCCCTGTGGTGGTGCTCCCCAAGACAGCTGTGTGTAGACACGGCCTGGCCCTATTCTCGGAAAGCTGGGCTGGCCATCAGGGCCCGGTGGTGAGGTCCTTCACGCCCTCCAGAGTGGAAGTCAGGGCATGGCAGCACCCCCGTGCAGTGGAGGTGTCTTACAGGCCGGGAAGGCAGCGGCTGGGAGTGCTGTGAGCCCACCTGCCCCGCCCACCTGCCCTGTCCACCTGTCCCGCCCACCTGCCCCGCACACCGCAGGGAGCCCTGGCTTGGGATGGGACTGAAGGAGCAGGGGAGAGACCTCAAGCCAGCCTGCCGAAGAGACCCGAAGCACACCTACATGACACTGTCTCACAGGGCCCGCTAAACTTTGGGTGGCACAGGGGTGGGCTGAGAGCTCTTGAGGACTGCGATCGTGCAGACCTCTTACCACCTCAGAGCCATTTACTGTAGACCGACCAGTGATTTATTAACTTTTGGGGTAGGGTTAAATAAAGGACACTGCCACGTGAAATATGTACATACATAGGGAGGTACATCTCCATATTTTAGAACTATTAGAATATGATTTAAAAATAAACTTTCTCCTGGAATTGAGGGGACCCGGGCCAACCTGAAGACTTTTACACACACATGCTTAGTGAGTTCCTGTTCCCACCCCGCTGTGGTTGTCTGGTAAACATAGGACATGTCTGTCACAGAACAACGGCCACAATATGAGAGAGAAGCTTTGCTCTGAGCCTGACAAGTCTCACAGGCTCGGGGGGCTGCTGGGTAAGCAGCCTGAACTCTGCACTGTAGCCTGGCTTTCGAAAAGGGTCTCACCCCAGCTGCCATGGAATCCCAGGGTGCACTAGCCAGGAACAGTCTGGACAGAGGAGCCGTTGTCTGAATTTGACTGTTCAAGGAGGCAGAAAGCCTTGCGCATTTCCGTCTCGGGGAGCCCCACCAATGCTGCAGTGCCTCCTGAACCCCTAGGAGCTCAGCAGAGAGCCTGTGACCTGCCCTTGCTGTGCGCTTTCACTGTGAGAAAAAGCGCTGCAACCCAAGGGAGGAGGGGCTGCCCTTGAGACAGGACATCAGCGCGCTGGCCTGGTGAGACTGAGTGTGGCCGGCACCGTGGACTCCCTCCTGTGCCAGGCAGCCGCAAATGCACAGGCAGCTCCCACTGCCTTCCGCCTGCGCCCTACCCAAGCACCTGTGATGGACAGTGGGGCGGGGACACCCCCACCTGCAGGGCCAGGTGCGTATCTGTGGAGTTGCCCTGCCCTTGGTGCACGTAAACAAAGAGAGTCCCCCAAGAAAAGCTTGGCCCAGCTGCAGCTGTGGCTCTGTTCCCGGGTGGGCACTGTCACCAAAGAGGCAGAGAGAACACCAAGGTTACTGCTGCCACCCTGACACGGTATCCACTCCTGCCCACCTCCATACTGTGTCCAGGCATAGCCTGGAAGAATTTATCTCCCTTCCCCACTCCTCACGTTCTCTGCTTCTTGTCCACCATACCTCGAGCATCTCTCCTCTGCCAGGCCCCTGTGCCATGCCATCCTGCGCTGGAGCCAGTCCACTCTGGACTGGAGCCTCTATACACCATGAGCAGAATAAATCTCTTCCTTATTAAGTTGCAGAGCCACATATTTTGTCTCAGGAACAAAAAGCGGTTAAGACTCAGAGACGCACTGTAAGATGGAGTTACGTTGGCCAGGGTTTGGAGGACAGCTCTTCCTGCAACCACATAACAAACCAGTACCCCAAAGCTTTATCATCAGGAGATAGCTGCTTACGAAGAAAGCTGCCCCTTAAAAATGGTAGAGATAACTGATCCTTGAAATACAGACATCCCAATTTAAGTGCACAAGAAATATAAGAAAAAGTAATGTAGTGTCTACAAATTTGGCAACAGTTGCAAACAAATGCATACAATTCATTATCCATTGATAAAGAATTTGAATTTGAAAAATGATTCTAAAAAATTCAGTGAGATACAAGAGGTTACAGATAATAATTAAATTAGTAAGACCGCAGGATATGAATAAGGAATTAAGCACAGAGAGGGAAAGTTTTAAAAAGAACAAAACAAAATTTATAAATGAAGAGCTCAATAAGTCAATTGAACAATGCAACAGAGAGTCTCAACAACAGACTAGATCAAATAGAAGTAAGAACATATGAATTAAAAGATATCTTCAGAAATATCTCAGTAAAAAAGGGGGAAGGGAGAAGACAGGAAATGAGAAAGGAAGGGGGAGATAAAGAGGGGAAAGAGGGTGGAGAGAGAGAGAAGGAAAACAGAGAAAGATCCAAAATACATGGAATACCAGTGAATGAACCAACCTGAAGGTTTTTGGAACACCTGATGTTGAGGAGAAAAAAATTAAGGACACAGAAAACTTAGTCACTGTAATAAGAGAGACTTCTATAGGATGCTTACAGGTCCCTGCATATACATGACCAGGAGAGATATTCTCCGCAGTATAGTACAGGCAGATTGTCAAAAGTGTAACAAAAAAGAATTTTGAAATTTGCAAGAGAAAAGCATCAAGTTGCATTTAAGGGTATTCGCACTACAGTAACACCTGACTTCTCAGAAACACTGCTGGCCAGGAGAAATGAATGATACGGTCCAAGTCTTGAAAGAAAAATAAATGTCAACCAGGATTACTATACCCAGCAAGGGTGTCCTTCAGAAATGAAGGAAGAACAAAAGCTCTTTAAGACAAGCAAGCTATGGAAATCCATGATATTGAGAATGGCCTTATAAAAGATGTGTAAGGGAATCCTATAACTGGAAAAACCTTTGTGGAAGTGTTTGGATGTATGAATCCCACCAGAAGAGAAGGTACACTCTAACTCAGTACGGTAGTAGACATTTTAGCCAGGGCAGTTAGGCAAGAGAAAGAAACAATAGGCACACAAAAAAGAAAAAAGTCCTGTAGCTCCCGTTTGCTGACACCCTGGTTCTGTATATAGGAAGTCTTAAGGCCCTTCCTCAGGTGGCTATGACTGGAGTGGGCAGTGCTGGTACAGACCTGTCTGTGATCCCAGCCTCTGGCCAGTCAGGTGCAATGATTGTTTGATTACAGGAATTCAAGACAGCCCGAGCAACATAGCAAAAGCCTGTTTCAAAAAATAGCAACTAAAACAAGAGGTACTGAAGAGAGCAGCAAAAGCTGGAGATCAATCACATGCGCCAGGCTAAAGCAAGGCCGGCCCCAAGAACGTGGAGTGCCTGAGCTGAGCCATGTGAACCAGCTGCTCCAGCTCCACGAACTCGAGGCGCCCACGGTGAGCCAGGCAAACAAGTTGCTAGGCAGAGGGGTTTCAATTGACAGTAGCCTCCCGAGTGTGTAAATAAACACTGCAGTCCCTGGGCATATCTCTTCCACCAGGAGAAGAGGCTTAACCTGACCTCAGCTTTCTGCTTCTTGACTTTTGTTTTTCTTCATCCTCCACTATCCTTTACTCTGGAGTTTCAAGAGCTGTGTCAGAGCTGGCAAATACCATTCAAATTGATAAGCAAATTCAATAAGCTAGCAGGATACAAAAATTAATACAGAAACATCAATAGCTTTTCAGTCACTGATGACAAGTTTGCTGCAAAGTAAATCATCTAAGCAATCCCCTGTATAATAGCTACAAAAATAAAATAAAATACATAGTAACTAAACTTAAATAAGGAAATGAAAACCCTTAGTAACAAAATTACAAGATACTAATGAAAGAAGTCTCCAAAGTTACTAACAGATAGAAAGACATCCCATGTCCATGGATTGAAAGAATTACTATTATTAAGATGTCCATACTTCCCAAAGTGATCTACAGACTTAATACAATCCCCATCAAAATCCCAATTATATTCCTCACAGAACTAGAAAAACAATCCTGAAACATTTGATGAATTTACACATCCTTAACGATAAAGGCACTGCACAAGCCAGGTACACAGTGATCAAACCTCAACATGATAGAAGTCGAATGTGGCAAAACCCCCATAGAAAAGTACAAAAGACCCCCCAATCAACCCAAGCCATCTAAGCAAAAAGAGCAAAGCTAAAGGCATAAAAATACCTGACTTTAAGACATCTTGCAGAGTCATAGTAACCAAAACAGCATGGTATAGGCATAAGAACAGATACATAGAAACAAGGCATGGTGGCATATGTGTGTAATCCCAGCAATTGAGAGGCTGAGGCAGGAGAATCACAGCCTGGGCTACATAATGGATTCAAGGCTAGCCTGAATTATGTAGCAAAACTTTGTCTCAAAAAGGCAAACAACAACAACAACAAAAACACCAGAAAAAAACAAAAACCAGATGCATACAGCAATGGGAGAGAATAGAGATCTCAAATTCACACACGTACAGACAATTGATTTCAAAATACACACTGGAGACAAGATAGCCTGTCTGAGCCGGTGCTCGGAAGACTGGATATCCATATGCAGAAGATTAAAACAACCTCTGAGTTTCATTCTTTATAAAAACCCACTTAACACGATCAATGACCTAAATATAAGGCTGGAAACTCTGACATTGTGAGAAGGCGCATAAGGGAAACATTTAAAGATACAGGTAAAGGTGATGATTTTTTTGGATAGAAACCTAAAGGACAAGAAATAAAAGAAAAATTGATACATGGGTTGACATAAGTCAACCAAAAAACTTCTGCTCTACAAAAGAAACAACAGAGTAGAGAGACAGCGGAAGAAAAAAACTGCTATTCAACTGATTGATGTCTAATATGCAGACTATGCAAGAAATGCAAAATACATAACAATAGTCCAATTAAAATACACCAATTAAAATATACAAATGATTTTTTTTTTTGGTACCAGGGATTGAACTCACAACCTTGCACTTGCCAAGCAGGTGCTTAAGCCACTGAGCTAAATCGTTGGTTCTAAAATATGCATATGAGAGGAATAGACATTTCTTAAAAGAAGAAATACAAATGACCAACATACGGATGAAAAATGTTCAGTATCATTAGGCACCAGGGAAATGCAAATGAAAACCATAATACATCATCTCAGCCCTGAGTTAGAGTGACTGTTATTAACAAAGGAGAAAGTGACACAGGTGTCAGCTCTATGCTGCATGCCTGTGACCCCTGTGCTTCAGCAGCTGAGTCAAGGGGACCCCAAGATCAAGGGCAATTTGGCTACACAGCAAATTCAGGGCCAGTCTAGACTGTGAGACCGTCTCAAACAAATGAACAAACAAAAATTAACAAATATTAATGAGAATGTGGAGGGCACATTCTCAGATGTTGATGGAAATGTAAATGAGCGTAGCCATTTTGTGGAGAACAGTATCGAAGTTCCCAAAAAACTAAAAACTAGTCAGGTGCCATGACACACACCTAGAGTCCTGCTGCTCAAGACAGTGAGTCAGGTGGATCATTTGAACCCACAAATCCAAAACAGCCTTGGCAATATGGAAAAACCCAGCTCCAAAAGACAACCCTACCAGTAAACAAACAAAAACTAAAAATAGATTAACCATTTGATCTAATGATCTCACTTCAGGGTATATACCCAAAACAAATGAAACCAGCATACCAAAGAGAAATAGCAAGATAGGGAGTCAGCCCCAGGGCCTAGCAACAGCTGAATGGAGAAAGAAAATGTGGTTTATATACACAGTGGAATATTACCCACTAGTAAAGAAGAATGCAGTCCTGTTACTTGCAGCAGAATGGATGGAACTAGAGGTTATTGTGTTAAACAAAATTAACTCGACTTGGAAAGATAAGTATTACGCATTTTCCCTCATATGTGGAAGTTAAATAACTGACCCAAAGGTAGAACAGTTAATAGTAGAGATTGGAAGGTGTTGGAGGAAGAAATGGTAGTGGAATTTATCAGCGCACATTGTATGCAGATATGGGAACATCAGACTGGACCCCACTAATATATACGCTTAATGTGTGTTAATAAAAACATTTAACTTTTAAAAGTGATTATTTATTTATTTTTACATTTACTTTTGCATTATGAGTTGAGCCCCAGATCTCTACACTGAACTATTTCTCCAGCCCTTTTTTAATTTTTAATTTTGAGACAGAATTTGAGACAGTTGGTGAGTTGTCCGGGCTTGGTTAGAACTTGGGTCCTCCTGTCTCAGCCTCCCAATGCTGGGATTTCAGGAATATGTCACCATGCAGGGATAATAAAGTACTTTAAAATCTTTGAGGAAGATAAGTAGTATTGTCATTAGTTCACAGTAGTCAGGATTGAACCTAGAGCTTCATGCATGCGAGGCTCATACGCTGCCTCTGAGCCACACCCTCGCCGTCTCTCGGAAACTAAATTTGTCATGAAATCGTGGGAGACAAAGCTCTGTGTAAGTAGCAAAGCGACAGATCAGTGTAGCCCCTGACAGAATAACAACAGGGACGTTTCCTAGCCACGCCAGGAAAGCAGGTGATAAAACCATAATAAGCAGAAAGCTCCTAGGACCCTCAGGGGCAACTGGTAAATCCGGTGCAGCAGGTTTGCAGCAGAATTACTTCACTGTTTTCTTCTTGTTTCAAAGGAGCCGACTGCGGAATGCTGGTCATGCCGACTTCTGTCTCAGCGTTTCCTGGCCCGGCTGTGACATAGCCTTTCTCGGTCCTCCCAGCAGGCGCTCTCCTTGGGGGCAATTGCTGTAGGTCACCATGAACAATTCTTTCATGCATGAGCAATTTTTCTCCCCCTTCCCCATCTTCTGGATGTCACTGAGTTAACAGGGACGGGGGCAAACGCCGCAGTGGTGAAGAGCACAGGCTGCTGGGTGCAACCTTACCCAGGAGTGAATTCTGCTGCCCCCACTGATAATTCACGGCTCCTGGGAGAAGTCAGTCCTCTGCAGCACAGTTTCCCCGGAGGAGAACCCGGTGATGAGCAGAGCCCTCCTCGCAGCTGGCCGCAGCTGGCCGCAGCTAGCAGTGACTCCTCAGCGGCCAATGAGGCACAGGCCTTCCCGGAAGCTGGCACAGCAGTGCTCAGTACCTGTCAAGGAACCGGGAGCCAGTCCGTGTGAACAAGGAGGCGGCCAGCGGCAGCGTGACTCGAGCAAAGGGGGTTCTTAAAACACACACCGGTCCCCACGCGCTTCTCCTTCGCCTTGCCAAGGTCGTTTTCTGCCGCTCCATGTCTTGGGGGCCACGTGACTGTCTCATGAGCCCCCCCCCCCCACTGGGAAGGAGTGTGAAGCCCTTTCAGGGCAGCACAACCCCCAAACCGAGGGTAGCTTACGTCCGGACCCACTCAGACGAATCCACGGAAAATCACTGAGGTTTGTGATCAGGGAAAAGGGACTTCAGAAGATTTTAGAAAGGAAACAGATGCTGATAGATTAAAAATCCAGAAGCGTAAAGATGTACAGTGGGCCTGGAATATAGCTCCGTGGCACAGCACCTGTCTGGCAAGCGTGAGGTCCCCAATTCGATTCTCAGGAGTGAAATAAATAAAAGATGTGCAGTGAAAAATTTACCTTTTGAATTTGCCCTTTGCTCCATTTTTCTTAAAACACACATACACTCTCTCATGTGTTTGTGTGTGTGTGTGTGTGTGTGTGTGTGTGAGAGAGAGAGAGAGAGAGAGAGAGAGAGAGAGAGAGAGAGAGAGGGAGAGAACCTAGTTTCCTGTGCCTCCTTCTAGTTTTCTTATGCATACCTGGCCACATAAGAAATGCAAGTAAACTGCTTTCCACTTTTTAGCACACGGTGTAACTGGTAACAATGCTTGCTTGTTAGTTTTCAGTTTGCTTTCTTTCTCTTCATGGTGTCTGGGAGCACAAGCACAGCTTTCTCATTGTTTTCAGTATTTGCATACTTCCCCACTGCATGGCTATATCATGATTTACTGAGCCAATCCCCATGGATGGATATTTGATTTTTTTTCTCATCGTTTCTATTCAAACAGTATTATAAAAGATAAAGTTATTGTATGCGTATGTCCACACATGTGCTGGTTTACCTATAGAGTTAATTTGAATCAGCGTTGTTGCATACCCTGAAGTTCCCCTCTTTGGGACTGTGACAGTCACTGGCCAATGATGTGCTCCAGAGGCCCCAGACCAGACTTCAGGGTGGGGCTTCTGGACCATTGCCAGTGTGCTGGTGGAAACAGGCGTTTTCGTGGGGTTTTTACTTTCCAGCTATATATTTACAAATAAGTTCGAACACCCTGGAAAGATTTAAAAAGTGATCCTAACGTAGGACAAGGACGAAGCCCAAGACGAACTTGTGTGGAAAACAGATTCATTCCAAACAGCCCTGGACGCCCTGTATTCACTCCCTAGCACCATTTCCACAGGTGGCTCTGGCGTCCCTGTGCATGCCTAGCATACAGACATGCACGCGCACACACGCGTGCGCACACACACACAGACACACGCCACAGGTGCACGCACACCAGGCAGCGGGCTCTGAGCTGGTCTGGAGCGCAGCCCCAGCCAGCCACACCCAGGCCGCCTCACGCTTGTCCTTTTAAGTCACTCAGCACTGAGTCCCCTTGCTGGTGAGGAGGACTCTAAGTGCATAGGAGGCGTTTGCACCATGTGTTCCAAACTCCGTGCTCCGTTAAAAGCACCGAGCGTTCGGCCTCTTCTCCTGGCCGCAGGGGAACCTCCCGCAGCCCCGCAGGCAGCTCGGCACCGCCGCTCGGCTCCCCAGGGCTCGGCAGAAGACGCTTGTTTCCAATGAAGCGTTTTTCTGGGCGGGGAAAGGAGCTAAGAAAAGGCCCCGGCGAGGAGCCGGCGCGCAGGGTGCCCGGAGCGGCCGCAGCGGGGCGCTCGGTCCCGGGCAGCGCACCGCGGAAGCCCCGATGAGCCAGGAGACGTCCGCCTAGCGGTGTTTACCTGCTCTGCGTTTCTTAAAAATTTTTAATCAAAATAACGTCTGTACGTATGTCGTGAGAAATATAATAGTGCAAAGGATTTAGCCTGAAAAATACTCCTCTGCCTCGAGGCTGCCCAGAGCAGGCACTACAAAGCTTCCCTGGCTTCAGCCCTTCTGGGACAACCCCGACCCTGCCTGGCCACAGGGACGCATCTGTTCCTTAGTTTATCAAATGTAGTTATTTACTGGTTGCCCAGAAAGAAAAATGAGCTTTTTGCTGGCTCGCACTGACACTTTCTGCCCACCCTCTACATTCCTGAGGATTTCTCACTTCTCTCTGTCCCCAGTCCCCCCGTTTGCAGTAATGATGTTACACCATTATTCCCTGTGCTTCTGCTAGATAACTCTGCAACTCAAATCAACATTAAATCACTTATTAGTCCATCAGTGTCGGCATCCCTCTATTCTCCCACCCAAAACAGTACCAACCCTACCCAAATTCTCTTCCACTTGTTTTTCTCTTCTGCCTCTGATAACTTTGCCTTGACCTTTGCAACAGTTACACCCGGTGTTGTTTTTTTTCTGGAGCCTTCTGGATTTCATTGATGCTTAAGTTTAAAAGTCAGATCTTGTCTATGCATTCAGCTTACCCCACAGACACACGGCAAGCAAAGGCCATCTTTATCTCTGGGCCTAAAGTTTCAGGCATCAAGATTAAGTGTCAAACAACAAGCTTCAGGCCAGACATGGTAGTGCATGCCTGTGATCCCAGCACTTGGGAGGCTGAGGCAGGAGGATCACTGCAAGTTCAAGGCCAGCCTGGCTACAAAGTAAATTCAAGCTCAGTCTGAACTGCATAGCGACACCCAGTCTCAAAAAGACTAAAATAAAAGACAATAAAACAAAGCCACAGCAAGCTTCCCTTTAAGGGGCCTGTACACCTTGGGCCCAAAATAAAGGACAAAAAGTAATGTATTCTGAGGGAATGAGAATCTTAGTGGAAGTTTCAGCCCCTCTCAAATCATTGATTTTGTTTCTTTTGAGACTAGCCCCCCACCTTTTTCTGGTACTTGGATTGAACCCAGAGACAGTTACACTCACAGCCTTTTTTGATTTTTAAATTTGTTACATTGTCTGGGCTGGATTTGAACTTGTGATTCTTCTGCCTTAGTGTCCTGGAGACCTGGGATCACAGGCGTGAACCACCACACCTGGCTAAATCTTACCTTTATGGTTTCTTTTCCCCAGGGATACTTATTTGAATGAATGCCTTTCGGGTTGAAGCTAATCCACAGGAAAACCTCCAAGTTTCAGTTCCGTTTCCCATTGCAGCCTTCCTTCTCACCCTCTAGGAAGGGGTGGTGGGGAGCCCACCCCTCCCCAGGCCTCCTATCTCTCTATTCTCTGCACATCCTCAGCCCAGCCCAGGTCTCAGCCCCTTTCTGCCTCCCAGGAATCTGTTGTTTGTGGTGCACTTTACTATCTTGCCTTAGTTCTCTTAGGTCAGAAGTTAACCCTTTTTAAAGTATCACACTGCTGACATGTAAGATCTCAAGAAGGACCAGAAAGGGACACACTGGGGCTGCCGCAAACTAGATAGTAAATAACTCAGTGTTTTTACCCAAATCAGGCAGTAGAAGCAGTCCCTGCTCTGGGCATCTCATTCATTGAGATGAAAGGCAGTTGGACGAAAGGCAGAACGGTGGTCCTGACCTCTCTTTTTTACAGCCCTCACTGTTTATGTGGGGCCCTCCGAGTCAGCAACGCACTGGGCATCTCTGGCAGCGGACCGGGTGCCGAACAGCACTGGTAACACATTAGGAGTTGTGCATACTGTGCCCGTTACAATATTCAGAACACAGAGACCCTAATGTGAAGGCTCCTTGGCACTGCGTGACTCTTACATGCAGTGCTGTTCTGTGTAAAGGAACGTAAATGACAGTACCGTGCCCAATGGTGACAGCACAGCGCTGCAGAAGCCACCATCTGGCAGGGCTGTGCCTCGCCCTCCTGGGCTGTAGGTCGGAACATGGGACATCAGTGTAAGCAGCACACCTCAGTCAGAAGCCCGAGCAGCCGTTAGGGGTGGGTTATTAAACAAGGACCATCTGTGCTGTAACTATCGGTGCTGTGATAGCTAGGAACCTCCGTGTCCCGTCATATTTGCCTCCTGTGCGTTGCTGTGTGTGTGTTGTCTTCCCCTCCATCACGGGGGGCCTCTGGAGTCAGACAGTGTGTCTGGTCGGTTTCTGAATTCAGACAGTCCACCACCGCCCAGTGAGCACAGTTTCCACTATCACCTGGCCAGAAAGTCAGCACAGTAATGCCCAGGGTGAATGTGTCCAGAGCTTAGCAAACAGACACTAAATGCCATGCTCAACGGAAAGACGTTCCCTAAAGACAATCAGAAAGAGGAGAAGGAGAGAACTTAGGGTTATGACTGACTTTGCAAAGGCCAGAACTTAGTTCGCTTCCAGTTTTGGAGGTTGGAAGTCCCTAGCTCTGGGGAGGACACCTGCCTCGCTGTGTCACTTCCTGAGGGCAGGCTTCTAGCTGCATTGTTGCCCCCTGACTGATGTGTTTTGAAATTGTGTTGTAGTTTTTTTACTTCTTTTTTTCCTTTTTATACTTGAAATAAATTTGATTTGGAAAAATAAAATAAAAAGGAGCAAGAGCTGACCATGGTGATATGCCTGTGGTCTCAGTACTTTGGAAGGCTGAGTGAGGCAGGAGGGCTGCGAGTTTGAGTCCATCGTGGGCAACTTAGCAACCTAGTCTTTGTCTGAAAAAAATAAAATTAAATTAAACTAAATTAAATTAAACTAAATTAAATTAAATTAAATTAAATTAAATTAAAAGGGACTGGAGATGTTCAGTGCAAAGGCCCTGGATTTAATCCCAAATACATACATGAATAAATGAATGTTGGGAATGTGACTCAGTGATGGCGTGTTTGCCTCACGTGTGTAAGGTCCTGAGTTCAGTTCCCAGCACTGCAACAGGAGAGCAAGAGTGAGCGAGAGAGGCAAGGGGGCTCCTACCACAGCTCATTGTCACGGAACATCAGATAACCAGAAATATCTAGAAATTTCTTTTAAAAAACAAGCCAGCTCCATTCAAACACGCACACATCAAAATAGCATCCATACATTTCCACAGCAATCCTGGGAACTGGAGAAGACAATGGACCAATAACTTCAAATTTCCACAAGCCAAAGGACTTTCCCAGTGAAGACAGTGTTGTTTTTTGTGGTTTGGTTTGGGTTGGGTTTTCTAAGCCATGGCCTCACTGTGTATCCAGGCTGACCTTAGTTTATGCTTGGGATTACAGACACATGCCACCATGCCCAGCCTGGATGGTCTTTGAGCATATCCTACTGTTATTGTTCAGAATATTAAGAAATAGGATGAAACATTTTATTAACTCTAAGAACTATTCAACCAAAGACTGTGAAAATCAACAAACAGTTCTGAAATAATTTTTTGATTTTTTTTTATTTTAGAGGATAAAACAGAATAAAACCAATCAAAACAAACCAGTGTAAAAGATACAGGACTTCAAAACATTACAAAATCAACAATAGCTACCATAATGCTTTTGATGTCTTCAAAATGGCTGCAGAAGACTTTTGGTGGCCCGAAGCAGAGAGTCCCTGGTGCGTCGGGACCTGCACCATGCGGTTGACTCGAGGTGCCGGGAGAACAAGGAACTCCTCCCCTCTCTGGGGGGTAGCTGTCAGCTTGCCAGTGTGCGGGCTGAGAATCAAACATCTCATGTCGTCCTGTGCCCTGTCCCGTGTCCCCCCCTCCTTAGCAAGTGGGAGCCAGTGAACTACACATCTTATGGAAAGATTGGCTATGTTATTTAGTATGAGCTCCCCTTATGCAAAGATATGGACAACCATTTGTAAGAAAACAAGAGATAATATGACAGATAATGAAGATCTCTGGTTGCTTAGCTTTGAAATTTATGCTTTCTTATGTCCCGTTCTGTTCTGCTTTGTTGTGTTTAATCTTACCCCCTTTAAAATAAAATTTTTTAAAAAATGGCTGCAGAAAACTTTGGACATAATAAAAATCAGTCAGAACAGAATAGAATAGAAACAATAAAAACAAAACAATAAATGCAATAAAGGACTTCTGTCTTAGTTACTTTTTACTCGTCGCTGAGATAAGATACCTGATGCCCAAAGTTGGGAAAGCAAAGGTTTATTTCTTACAGTTTTTGGAGGTTTCAGTCCATACTCAGTTGGCTCCAAGGCAGGGTGGCATGGCAGGGCCGCAGTTCATGGCACTGCAAACAGCAAGCGGAAACCGGCAAAAGAGAGACACACCATCTTCCTGCCATTACATCACATCCTGGCTCCACCCCCTGGGAGGGTGTAGCACTGACACCGTCAATCCAAGCACTAGACAATAAACTAGTCACAAATGTACAATGCAAATACATGAGGCCTGGGGGCCACCGACGTAAACAATGACATTCCACCCCTGGCCCCCAGAGACTCATGTATTACCTTTATATAAAAGACATTTAGTCCATCTCCAAGAGTTGCCAAAGTCCTAACATTTTCAGCATTGCTGAGAAGTCCAAGTTCCAAGCCTCCTCCAATATCTACGGCAAACTCTTAACTGTAACCCCTGTACAAGTGAAACAAGGTTAAACATTTCTGAAATGCAAAGGCACAAAATAAACATCACCATTCCAAAAGTTACAAATGGGGGAATATAAAGCATTGGGAACAAAGCAAGTCCAACATCCAGCAGGGCGAACATTAAGTCCTAGAGTTCCATGCTCAGCATTTGAAGCAATCTGGTTGCAAGCTCCAAAAGGCTT
>PVJX010004541.1:0-93743 GCA_004027295.1 Dolichotis patagonum
TATATGATATATGATATATGATATATGATATATGATATATGATATATGATATATGATATATGATATATGATATATGATATATGATATATAATATATAATATATAATATATAATATATAATATATAATATATAATATATAATATATAATATATAATATATAATATATAATATATAATATATAATATATAATATATAATATGTAAGATATGTAAGATATGTAAGATATGTAAGATATGTAAGATATGTAAGATATGTAAGATATGTAAGATATGTAAGATATGTAAGATATGTAAGATATGTAAGATATGTAAGATATATATTATATATATACCACCTCTAATATGATAGACTGATCTCATAGAGCTGGATGCTACAATATTTTTTATAGCCATGAAATTGTAAAGACAAAATTATCTAAATGTTGTCAGTAATGTTTATCTTCTAGGAACTAAAGAACTGAGCTTGTCTTTGGGCCACACTACCCTTTGTCTTTTGTTTTTGAAGTGAGTCCAGTGGGTCCTTTAATTACCCAGACATAAAGTAATATTCCCTGCCTCATTGCATTTCAGGAAAAGTTATGTCACCATTAATCTGAATGTACATGTTTATGATAAAAAGAAGAGTTCTCACCAGATATTTGTTTTGGCATACCTGTATCCCTGCAGACTTTGTAGCTTCCTTGGAGAAAATTTCAGTCTTCCTTATAATTACCTGTTATTGCTTATTCTTAAAGGAGAAAGAGAAAGTTTTCTAGAATCCTTCCATGAGAGATTGGGATACAGATCTAAAAACTGTAGAAAAAAGTGTCTGCACTTCACGCATCAGTTATGCTGTGTTTATGTCATCTTGAACTAAATGATGACATTATTCAAAATGAGCAACAATTTTTGTGAAATAACATGAAATACAGCAATACAATGTGATGGTCTTTTGCAGACCAAGAGATCAAGGGTAGAGCCTCTCCTAAAAATAATAGAGGACACTGCTATAAATTATCCATAAAAGCAGGCAAGCTTAAAACTACACATATGAGGACTAAGGAGGTGAAACTGGTCCAGTAGGCATAAGGTGGAAGACAAAAGAATAAAATCCTATTCTCATTCTGTGTCTTTATAAACTGAGGTCTAGACTCTGGTCATAGGCATAGGTCGAAGAGACTCCCAGAGAGAAAGTATAACAGGCTCTTTGCAGTAGACAAACTCAGCAATGACCACTCAGAGAACTGTGGAGAGTGAGTTTAGACCTATGGCCCCTGAAAGTTGTTATATAAACCAATAATTTTTTAATATTCTCTGCTTGAACTGACTTGCTATCATCCCCAACATTCAATTAAATTGTGTTCAAAATTTGCAACCTGGCTCAGTTGCACTGTGATAAATTAAGTTCCTGCTCCATATTGAGAGAAAACAGTAAAGAGAGTAGGGCTTTCTCCTGAGAGCAGGGAGCAGTCGTGTTAACTATCTGAGGATGAAAGTGCTCTACAGAGTGGTGACTAGCAGTAATAGAGGTGCTATAAGATGGCAGAGGGGTCACAACCGGTCTGTGATGGGCTTCTATTTACTTACACACATAAACCATTGTCTAAAGGAACTTTGAAACTAACCAAGAATACTTCCAGGAGGATGCACAATGACCATGGAACCTGAGAAATGCTCAAATCAGTAGTAGCAAGCATGAAAGGATTGTGACCTCATTTCACAGTCACGGGTTGATAAGACCTGGCCATGAAGAAGTACTCTTCCTTACAGTGCTTCCACCCCCACCAATTAGCATAATTCCAGCTTCAAAGGAAGATTTGAGTACAGTCCATGTCTGGAACAGAAATGCGCACGGGTTTTTCAAGTGCATTTTCATTATAGATAGTTGCCATTTGATCAAGTTCAAGATTTGCAAAACAAGATGCGTATGTTCTTTTTGAGAAATTATCCCATAGAGAAACAGATACTTCTGCCTTCAAAAGTTATCTTGAGAAATCTGTAAGAACCAAAGTGCATAATTTCAAAAGAATTGTAATAGCTTGTAGGCATATCTTAACAGAGAACCTTAATTAACAGGAAATCTTAAGAATTACAGAAAGCATTTCATAGACATGGTCTGTCTGCTTGTGGCTGCTAAACTGATTACTTTAAGGTTTGCTTTTTTTTTTCCGACAGGAGAGCTACTTCAATACCTAATCAACACCCAATAGATCAACCATCATAACAACTAATTAACTCTAGTGAGGCATATTTATTATCCATACTGAATGTGGAATTTCAGAATGTTCAGGTGATCAATGATAAACAGATCTAGCCCCATACAAAGTTCACATCTCCTGGCTCCCTTTTCCCATGATGTATCAGACATCACCAGCCTTCTTTCTTGCTGAACAGGATCACAGTCTCATTGTCCTTACTTCCAATGTTCTTCGGCCACACACTCTCCACCAGGCAGCACGGCACCCAAAGAGCCGAAATTTGGCTCTAGAGGGGTGAAAAGATCTTACAATGGTATGTGGCCTTCCATAATGTCGCAGTAAATAAACAGATACACGGTATTTCTACAGAATGGCAAAAGGAAATGACTAATTTAAAAATGTCTGAAAAGACTCTTCACGGGATTGAGAACTCACAACCTGGGCAATCACTACCAATCTCACGAAGTGAGCTCACAAAAGGAAATATATTTGATATCCTCAAATAGCCCAACCATCCAAATTTGTTGACAAGAAAAATAAGGCTCCCACAGGTGACACGAATTGTCTCAGACTATTAATGTAAGAATCCGCCAAAGTCTTAAATTCTCACTTTCATCTAAGCACCCAGTTCACTTTGCAAAATGTCATGTTATTACCAAAAGAAAATCCACCTTCCAAACTACTGAGTTAACACTGCATTTCTTTACAAAGTAGGCAAAATGGAGTAACTCAGAATAGTAAAAGAGAATAAAATTGTTATTCTGCAATGAAGACGAAGGCAACATGCACTCACTCGTGTGGAATGCTTGTATGCCCTTGCTGAGTGTCCACTGAAATCAAGATACATGTGTGTTTTTGGACCTAATTAAAGTGGACTGGATAACATTGAAGATCTTGTTCTGTCACGCTTTGTGGCTTCCCATTTTGTATGGTAACAATGAGCTGAGGAAATAAGAACACACACACACACACACACACACACACACACACACACACCACGAATCAGCCCCTAACCACACTCAAGTTTTTTAAAGTCAAAGGAAGGCTACACTCATTTCTTCACTGTTTGGCTGTGAAATGCATGTTTGGTTTTATCCCAAAGTTGCTTGAAGCATTCCACATGGACTGGACCACTTTTAAGAAGCAGGTTTACAACAATAAAAATTCCAGGGCAACTCTGCCAAAGGTACAAAAACAGGCCCTCCATTCAGAGTATCATCTGTGCTGACTGGGTTGCTGGCTGCCAAATCTCCTTCCATGAGCAAGGAGAGCTAATGAATAGAATTTGCATGGAATAACTTAAGCTGATTTTGGCCTCCCAACCAAACATACATCCTGACATCTCTCTCCTTTCCTATCTCTCCTTATTGTGACCAGTGTGACCTCTCTAAAATGCACATCTAATCATGTTACTTCCTGCTTACATACTCTGCATGATCCCATACTATCCATAGGATCAGTCCAAACCCCCTAGAAGAATACACAAAATTCTTCTCCAATTGACTTGAATCTACCACACCAGTGTCCTTTTTTGACACTTCTCTAACACAGCTCACCCTTCTCTATTTTGTCTATAAAGTTTAACCAAACTAAAGAAATAATTGCTCCCCAAGACCACAACTTACTTTCCTGCCATTGTTTCTTTGAAAAAGCAGCACTCTTCCTGCAAGCCTGGCAGCTGACAAAGCCCAGTCCTTCAGTATCCAGCTCAGATATCCACACAGTTGAAGAATTTCCTCACCGCCCACAAACTAGGTTGATGACATATACTTCATATTAGAGAATGCAGGAGCTTGTATCATTGCTAATGTGAAGGAGACCACAAACTTCCTGCAGGGATAGAATTGCACCTTATTCATCTCTGCATGTTCAGCACATGTGTTCACTACATGATACTGAATGAATGAATACTGGTTTGTTTATATATGTAACTGAACTATCACAATTGTCTTTATAGTCTACCAGAACTATCCAACTTGCAGGCCATGTTTACTCCTCAATTAAATAACTGTGGTATTATGCACTGTTTCCCACAAGATGAGAAACAATTTAAGAATCTTTAAATTATGTGTAAGAGGATTGTCTACACAGACAAAATTAAATAACATTGATTGGCATATTGGAAAAGCTCTTCTTTTTCCAACCATGCTTCAGTACTTATGATGATCTCAAGGAAAAAAATCTTAGATGCCATATGATTCTAGTACCTCTCTAAAAATATGCTATAATTTCCCTTTTTAACAAAGAAAGAGCAGAACATAGGCTGCAAGATGTCAATAAGAATCAATACTTAGTTAAACTATAAAAGCACTACTTTATTTTTGTTTTTATTTTCACAGTTACTTTTGCAGAAAGTGATACTAGTTTTTTTTACTGTAGCAATATGAAGTTTTCTTGTTAAATTTATTTATTTAGGTTTTTAAATGAATCTGTTTAAAGAAAAAGAATCAAGAAATATTATTACAGGTAATTGTGACTATTTCAAAAATAGTGACAGTGACACCCAATACCTACCTAAAGCAGAATAAGCACCAATCCTAAAAGATAAAATATTTGAGGGGTTCACAAGCTCACTGGCCTTCAGCCAGTTAATAAACTTCTTGAATATTTTCTATGAATTAGCAGAATACAGATAATGATTGTATTTTTTTATATTTAGATTGAAGCAAAAAAAATAAAATGAAATAGTGTGTGTGGAAATGTTTCTGGAATGTGCAGAAAACAGCTTCATTATGATCTTCAAAACAACCAGCTTCCACGCGGTACACATGCCTTCCCATCCTGCCTTACCCAGTGTGGTTTAAATTGAATGTGAATCAGGTCTAGTCCAAGATGTCTACTGGTACGCAGTGATTTAGTTCTTTTCATTCCCAAATTCCTGTTAAAAATTACTGAAGCCATTTTTAAAATAATAAAATGTCTCAGGAATGGTATCACTTGACTGAATTATATAATGAATTTCTGCCAGATGTAGGGCAGACTAAGACAACTGAGGAAATCACTGGTGAGCCCAACACCCAAGACAAGTAAAGAACACAATTGCAGGGCCCATATGGACACCCCCAAGACACCCTCATCCCCTGAGCAGCAGGATCCAAAGCCCCATTAGATTAAGATAAGGAAACGAAAGTGCCGACTTCAAACCTATGGACAATTTCAGTGAGTGACAATAGTCGCAGAAACCAAATTATGTGGGACTGAAAGGTAGGGGACACCACAGCCCTTTCCCCTCCAACCCTCCACACAAGAAAGGACAAGAGCACTATGAAAAGAAATAATATTTCTCTGACAAGCAACAGGACCTCTAATTTAACAAAATAAATAGGAATCTAATTTTTTCTTTTACCTTTATAACTTTGCCAGAAAACTTCCATCAGAAATTTACAGAATCTATGAACCTATAGCATCTATAGCATCTGTGTCCACCTCCAGTACAGACCCTGAATATGTTCTCTAAGGCTTTTGAGTTCATGGGAAGTTTAATATGAAATGCCAGTAGAATTGGCCTGCTGCAAAAGTCAACATTATTTCAAGCCTTGTACTAGATGTGGAGTGTAAAGAAGGAGAAATATGGGCTTATCTTCTTTTCATAAACTGGTGGTCACTCACCCTGAACAATTCCAAATGCACAATGAAGTGTTTGAAAATTATGTATCTGCAACCCTTCCTGCCCACTTTACCCATCTTCCTATCGTAATAACAAATAAGTGAGTCTAAGAAAAGAGAGGGGAGGGTGATTTAAGGGACCCTGACTTGGCTAAATTGGGACTTTTTCTCAGATTTTTGAGAGAGGAAGATGAGAGATGAAGATTGAAGCAGAGAAAAATGGAAAATGTAAATTTCATGGTAGTTGGGCTTGAGTTAGGAAGTGATCCCTTTGAGAATTTCACGTAACTTCACTAAGTATCTGAATTTCTTCTCAGTCACTTTTGGCTATTTATAAGAGCCTCTCTGAAGTGTGACAGGAGCTTCAAGAAGAATGATTCAAATGACTAGTCCCGAAGTGGCATGGCATAAGAGGAAGCCTAAAGCAATGGACTGTTTAGTTAAAATAACACCATACTTGCAGGTAGGGTCTGAAGGAGCAAGTTTGTTCTACTCTAAGAGGTAGAATTTAAATATCTCGTAGAAACCATGTTCTGCAGGAACAGAAATCTGCTCAATGTTAGAAAAGAAATTCTTTTGATAGTGCTGTGTTGAAAAGAATGAGTTTGCCAGGCTGGAGAGACGAAGAAGACAGTTTGGGCAAAATCATCGCAGAGGCCAGATTTAGTTTGGAGTTCTTCAATGGGAGCATTCAGCAAGGGAGACCTGAGTAATGGGGCTTGATTTAATGATATTTCTAATAAATACAAGGATTGGGATAAAGTGAGAGATGGAGAAAGTAAATCTTTAAGCACCAAAAGCTTTAAGACTGATAGAAGCATCTTCAGATGCCAAGAGTATTTTTTTTTTTTTTTTTTTGGTACCGGGGATCGAACTCACGACCTCCTGCTTGCCAAGCAGGTGCTTAAGCCAGTGGGCTAAGTATTTTTCTAGATAGATTCATCAAAGGGCATTTTTTTACTACACAAAAGATATTCCTTTTTTGTTTTCTAGAAAGAAATATAGGCAAAGTTTAAAAGCCAACTATCCTCTAATAGGTTTGTCCAAATTCCCTGCCTTAGACCATCTCCTCAGACAATTTTAACTCGTCCACAGTGACAACTGGTGTTTACAAAGTCCACTGTACCAAAGACCTGAGGAGACTGGGGTTCTCCTGGTAGATCTGGGCTGCAGCTAATATCCACAGTGTCACTTTGGGTTAAATATGGAACTGAAAAATATGAACTCTTCCCTTCCAAAAGAGTTTGGCTCAGTGATTTCATCTCAGATGAACAGTGAGACTGAGTCAAACTCAGAGAGTCCTTATAGAGAGCTAAGGTCAGGGTCAGAGCCAGGAGCTGAAACCTCCAGAAGAGATTGAAGACAACAGCTGGGTCTTTTCCATCCCGGGACTAAGACTCAGACAATAACTGATCAAACGTGACTCAGAAGGCATATCTGTGCCTGTGAACAAAGCTCAGGCCTTTGGGCTGTGTGATCATCACCTCGCACTCACACGACTGGGCCAAAAGGTGAGCTGCTCTGACTAGCACATCAGATTTCTTTCTGGCCAGGATTTCTGCCGAGTCCGCTCCTCACGGGTAAGGCAAGACAGCTGAGTGAGGTAACAGCAGCAACCACAATGAATCAACACCAGGGTGAGTGGATACACACAGGAACACCTAGTCCAACCTTGGTTCTGGGCAAGTGCAGAAGACTCACCCACGAAGGATAGGGTTCCTGCCTTTGAGGAGCTCATAGCCTATTGGGAGCCACAGAGGCACAATCTCGCAATGGTAACAATGTGGCAATGCCTTCATGGGAATGGGTCCACTAAAGAAACACAAATACAAGAGCAATAAATGACTCCTAGGGTGTTCTTATGGGCTTCATACCATCAGAGTTAGATCTCCCAAGTTGATCAAAACACAGAAAAGTATGCTAGGAAGAGGAGAAAGCATAAGGAAAGGCTAAAGGGAAAGACATTTGCTGTAGCTATCTAGAGTATTAAAAAGCTCAAGGTTCATTTGTAGTATTTCTTAAAGTGACACTTCCATTGGTGACACTTCTATTCAAAGAGTGTTGGTAGGCACGCTTAACACATTTTTAGTAGAATGCAAGTAAAAGATAACTGGTTACAAGTGGGTGTAAATTTGGCTATAGAGCAAATTTTATACATCTATCACTGTCTATTGAAATGCAGGAGGAGTATTGAATAAAGAAAGGCAAAAGATTCATTTGAGTTAAAGAGTCTTCCATTTAGGAACTCATTGCTGGGCTGAACCATCCGCTATGGTTGTAGAGCAGGAAAAGTGAGGGTGTTGAAGGAGAGCAGTCAGGGAAATGCTGGAAAACTAAACAAGTCAGGCTGTATCATAGGAACGTGATTTCTTCTGCTCTCTACAGGAACATCGACTAAATATAAATACATGAGGATAAATTTCCATCAAAGCTGAGCTGCCTCAACTCTCCTTTGGCTGTGTTTGAAGACAAAGATGTTTAACAAGACAAAGTAGTTCATGCTTTAAGCCAATGGGCTGACTGGCATGGGTCCAGGATAAACACTGTCAGTAAAACTATCCTTTCCCAACCTCCTGAGAGGTTGTGGGTTGCCTGGTGAATGGGGCTACCAGCATCTCTAAATTTCTCTCCTTATAAATTTTAGAAGGGAAATCACATCATGGGTCACTAAATGAGCTATCATTGATGTGGTCCAAGGAGAAATAATATAAGGAGTTATTTACAATCCCACTACATGCAACTGGCATTACTTTCTGGTTTTATCCTCAGCTTTACCTGAAGAAGAATGGGATGAACACACCTTTCTTTATCTTTCATTCTGAAACCTGTTTGGGGATAGTTTTCTTCTCTCAGATGAAAAGAGGTATTTTAAGAATAATAGAAAATGCAGTAGATCAATCCAAAGATTTAAAAAAGTTAATTGGGCTTCCCTTAAAACCACAAAGTCTGTGTGTGACTTTAGACAGGTCACTCTGTCTCACTAGGTCTGTTTCCCAAGATGATCTCCTTTACCTCAGTTGGTTTGAAAGACTGTGACTTTCAAACAGATTGATAAGCAGGTTTACATTTTCAATTGAACCTTAAAATTCAGATACAATATCATTCATTTACATATTTTATACATTTTTTGACCTCTTATGTACCAGTAAATTGTCTCAAACAGTACCCCCAAGGTAATGAATTACCTTAATTGTGGTTCCAGAGAAAATTTGAAGCAGTTTGAAAAATATCAGTCAGCAGGCATCACATAATCACATATACATAACACAAACTCTTCCTTAGAAATTTTCTAAAGGTAGGTCACTTATTTACTAAAATGAGCTTCCAAAAAGACAATGTAAAGAAGAAAAAAAGACCTACTTCATAGTTTTCTGTGTCTCTAAGACACAAATAGCATCAAAGCTATTTTCGATGCTAAGATCTGAATAGTTAATGCCAGCCTGACAGAGTTAAATGCTTCAAACTACAGAAACTTAATTCAACAAACATTTGTTCACACCTACTCTGAACCAGCCCTTGTGCCAGATATTAAAATGAGCGAGATGAGTAAGATGTAACCTGTACTCTTCCAGGTTTTCTTAAGCATACCTACAAATCAGGACTGCTGGGCTTTCACTGTTGATTCCTCTCCTTACCTTAATCTGTAAGAAGAGAACAGATCATGAAACAAACTTCTAGTTGAGGGGAAATCCTAGCAGTGTAGTAAATCTAGGGATAGAGAGAGAGTTAGAGTAGGGAGTTTCTTCTTTGAAGATAACCTTTCCCACGCCCTCCTCCACCACTGTTCTGGAACATGCGCCTGGAACACAAGCGCACGAAGTTGCTTTTAAAGGCTTCATCATCAACAAGTAATTTGCTTTCCATGGCCAGAAAATGCTACCAGTGGCAAAAGAAAATGGAGTGACCTCTAAGTAATGGCAGGTTCCTTCTGTTCTGCCTGAAATCATGAGCTAACTCTAGGGCATAGGAACCCATCTGTCCCTAGAACAGCCAGGTTGCCCCTAGGAACAAAGAACTTCACTGAGGAATGATACCGCCCTTAGAAGCACAGCTTATAGATTCTTGGAGGCACCTATTTCACTGTCCTCCTCAGGAAAGAATCTAATTAAAACCCATTTTAAAAGTGAGTGATGGGGTGAACAACTGACTGACGGAAAGTCAGGTATAGAAGAACAGGGTGGACGTCAGGAGCACTCTCCACCATGCCTGGGTCCTATGCCTAGTGCATCAATGTCTAATCCATGGCTGCTGCCTCAGCAGCCCGTCTTATACCTGAAAAACCATTAGGAGTCACATTGTGTTGCTTTGTATTGTCCACTTGGCCTTTATCAAGCACAGATCATCAACACTTAGGGGATGTTAACAAAGGACATAGACGTCTTGGCCCTGCTCTGAACCAAGCAAATCATAAAGGCACATGACTCTAATGTACAAGTGGGGTTAAGAACCAAAGTCTAGTTTCTCATAGAACGAAAGTATGTCCTTCCACCTCAGGCTGTGCCCAAAGTCATGACAGATCTCATAATACATTGCTCTTGCAAGGTGAGATCCACTGGGATGTCCCTGGTAAGGTTTTCACCATGGCAGTGCCGGAGTAGGCAAAATCAAGAGCAGGAGCCTTTTCCCTGATAACGTTCACATACTGCCATCTAGTGGTTGTTATGGCATTTCCAAAGGCACATCGTAAAAATAATCATGCCCTGCCATGGCAGAGATTTCACAGGGCTGCAGAATCTCAAGTCGTTCTACTCTTTACTTACAAAGTGTCCTCCAATTTCACTTCTTGGGGTGTCAACAGAGAACTTAGGCTAGACATGAACTCAGACCCAAACTGAGAATCAAAATTATGGCCTTGTAGAAGCAAGAATCTCCATGTGAGCCGAGGCTCAGCACCCTGCCTGTCATATAACCTTGGACACGTAGGTTTCTTCCCCTGGGCTTCGGTTTATTCACTTCAAAGGTAGAGAGGATAACTTGATCCTTTGCATCATATCTATGAAATCATTAATATTTTTATATAGATGAAATCATTAATATGTGAATTTTTGCAAACATGCATAAACCATGAAAATAAAGACCCACATATACATGTTTATGTGGGTTTCTATGAGTATTCACTATTACTGAGGTTCTGACATATACAATATGTGAACGTCCAACAATACTTTTCTGATTACATAGCTGGGGCCTAAACTTATCATCTTGAGTCCTAAGGTCATGAAGATGACAAAATTATCTTTCAAATGGGTGGCTTTAGATGTGATAAATAAAATTCACATCTCACTGAGAAGAGGCACACTACATTGACTGAAAGGTTACCAGAATACAGAATCCCCGAGATGGGGCCATTACAGTATACCTGTCCATCATCCACTCAGAGAAGCCGATTAGGCAAGACAGAGGGAAGATTCAAACTTCTTGTGGAGGCCCTAACCAGGGAAAGGCAGGCGCAGTCTCTATCCCAGAAGCCCAAGTGGGGAAGCAAAGCAGGAAGCCCCCAAAGAGAAGCATCACAGGTGCTTCCTAAACAGGAAAAGGAGGAATGCAGAGGGATGCCTGAGGCAGTGCACTTTTAAAAAGACTCCTGCAGTTCGGAAAGCCACACAGGCGTCAGCCTATTCATTGTGCCACTTATTGTAAAATATCAGTGAATATAATGGGAACACTTCAGGCAACCCGAGAGTCAGCATATTTTTCTGTCACTGATCACACTGATGTTAAAGAGCTGACGGATGAGACTCCATTCTCACTGAGGGTTTGGTATAGCTTTACAGGTCTTTGTCAGAGTAGCAGCAGGTTTCCAATTTGGGAATATAGAAAAATTGCCTGGGAAATTGGTGTAAAACAGACCCCAAACAAAGATTGTGACTCTGGGGGTTGGGATGGAGCCTAGAAATTCTTATTTTGACAGATACTTATAGGTGGTTCTATTTACAGGTTCTTCACACATGGCACCTGAAGAAATCTCAGTCAAAAAATCTGTCCTCTTTCAGGTTTTAGAAGTGGCAGGGATTGTTTTTTAACCAAGGGTTTGGACAAGAAGTCTACTGGGAGAGGTTAAAACCCATAGCAGGGTGTAAATTACCCTAAACATACGGGCTGTAAGGCCATTCAGTTCAGTGAAGCAGAGTAGCTGATCGTCTTGACATTACACAGAAGAGAGATCGAAAGATGTAACTCGGCAGGAATGGATGCAGACTTGGGGTGCCTGCCGAGCACCAGTGTTTGCTGAACAATTTCTGTGATTCTTGCTATAGGAAGGGAGGTTTCTTTGGCTCCATTTCATCATAAGGTGGGTAGAATTTACGGCACACCCAGGTGACACCTGTCATCTTCACCCAGGGAAAGCTGCAGGAGTTTCCAAGGTCCCCTCAACAGGATATTAGGCTCTGGAAATATGCTCTTCCTTTGGTTAGTCCCTCTCTTGTTTCTCCTCCTACTTTCATCCCTTGCTTGGAAACTCCTAGTTAAAGACTCAACTCAGACTCCTTGCAAGACCTCAACTTAAAACTAAGTATTGCTGGAATTTTTAAGCACTTGCTTAAAAATAACTCATTACCAGACACAGGCCAAGCGTGTTGCAAGGGTATCTCATGGAACACAGCAATTACACACGCTAAGAATTAACACCTAGAACAGTGGTCAGCACAATATCCGGGTCCTGTACCAAGATGGTCATCTGTTTTGTCAATGAAGTTTTATTGGAACACAACCATACTCATTTCCTTGTGTATTTATGATCATGGTAGAGTTAAGTATTTATAGAAATATATGCCTTGCAGAACCGAGTATTTATGGAATAAGTTTGCTGACAAAGATGAGTACAACAAAATCCGTTGAAAAGATTGAGTTTCTACTCTTCTTACTTGTAACATCCTTTTTGGGGGGGGGGGTCACCTAAAGTTTCACTTATTATTTTATTCAGATGGAACTTTATGACTTATGCAGTCAAATTTTGGAGCTCCTAAGAGTGAGTAAATTTCATTCTTCCAGAATCTAACTACAGTACTAGAGCAATGACTATCATACTGTTCAGATTATCAACCATCCCAGTGAAATAGCTTTGAGCTGCAACCGCAGTACAGGTAAACAGTACTTTTATATTAGTCATAAGGTATATGTGTATACCACTTTCCAAATATTAGTGACATTACAGAGTATTAAAAGAATGGGGGTACCAGTCCTATTCTTCGAACATCCAACTTTAGAAATCACTGGACCGGAAGGTTTACAGGACACTGCAGAAAGTGCTACAGAAAAAGCCATTGTGTCACTCCTGGGGTTTAGGAGAAAAGAGGAGCCATATGTGGGAATGGGTACCAAAAGAAGAATCCAAAAGGAGGAACATAGACTCTAAGTCATTAGGCAAAGAAACAGAAGGTATTTTTCTATTCAATAGGGACAGTTGTGTCTAACACACAGAGCTGAGAGAGTATGCCATGTTCTGGTAGCAGGGATTTATTTCCTGTCAAGAGAGGCTAGAGGCGGACGAGGTAGGTGTCCATGCTAAAACCAGACTATGGAGGCCCTGGCACACCCTCAGAAGTCTGAAGTTTCCGCTGAAGGCTAAGAAGGGAGATTTAAACCAAGGATTGGCATTATTAGGTTTATATTGTAGAAGAACTCACTGGAAGAGATAAGGAAGGATTAAGGAGAAGACTATAGGCATGGTGAAGGAAGAATTAAGAGAAGAGAGAGGGATTACAGAAGAGGCTGAAGGCAAGAATGTTGTCTAGCACCAATGACTGAACACTTGTTTTGTCCAATTGTACAGTCGAATCTCTTTTCCAGCTCAGAACTCAGTGGAAATAATGGTGGTCAGACTCATCTGGCTATGCTTCATCTCTGCACCAATTGCTGAGCTGATTGAGAGAAACTAATGACTTCTGGGATTACACTAACCTGATGCTGTCTTCCATTCTTATGAGATTTCCCCAGGTGAATTCTTGGCTGCCTTTGAAATGCTGCCATTGCTCCAGGTCCCTCTGAAAAGGACTTGAGGAGGTAGAACTCCATGCCAGAGGAGCACAGGCCCACAAAAGGCCAACACGTGGGCTGACAGCATTCAGAGAACACCAGCCTGGTTGACCTACGTCTCCAAGCCACGGCTCGCTGAATCAGTGGTGTCAGGCATGACCTAGACAATGTTGGGATCCTGGCTCCTGGTGACTGCTCCTCGGTGGGGCAGATGATTTGGCACAGGTATATTGACTGATACTGTTTCCTGCCAGAGGGTCACAAGGAATTCCTCTGGGTTATCAAACATGGAAAAGCAGCAAGTGGCTCTTCACCCTACATATCTTTCTAGCTGAGTATTGAAGAGCAAAGTTAGCTTGCAAAGGAACACAGAAAATGAGCTGCTGTAGCGGAAGTCACACAAGAACCAAAAATCCTTGTGTGGCTTGCCCAAGGACTCCACTTAGGGGCATTATGGGACCTAAGAGCAAAAAGCCATATAAAGCCAGTGCTATGGTGCATGTTTGTAATCCTAGAACTATGAGAGGATGGCAAGTTCAAGCTCAGCATGGAAAACTCAGTGACTTAGGGAGATTCTATCTCAAGATAATAAAGGGCTGGATACAGATCAGTGCAAAGGCCCTTGTTCAGTTCCTAGTACCACCAAAAAAAGAAACCATATGATCACAGCAGGTGATTATATGGTAATCTTCCACTCAGGCCTCAAAGAAAGTTTGATGATAGTGTAAGAACTAGTATAAGAGCAAGTCAGATTTCAGAGGAAATCCCTCACAAACTAAATATCAGGAAGGTGTTATCAAATATAATTGATTTTTACAAAATAATTAATATATTTCATCATATTAATAGATCAAAGAAGAAAAATCATGTATTCATTGATATAAACCCTGGAGAGGCACTTGAAAACTTTAGAATTCATTCTTGACTTTAAAGAAAACTATTTAAAAATAAAAGCAGATGACTACTTATTCGACACATTTACCAACCGACAATGCAGCTTCATATTCATCAGGAAAACAACAGAAGATGCATTTCTATTTGTCTAGGAAACAAGGCAAGGAAGCTCTTTATCACTGTGGGCATTTACCTTTGTGAGTACTAACCAACACAATAGATAAGATACAAAAATAATGCATATAAAAATTAGGAAAGAGGCGATAATATTCACATTTGTTACTCAGTCACTGCAAGGTAAATAGGGAGCTTTATCTCAGGATTTATAGTTCAGGGTTTTGGGAGGTGGCATCAGAGGAAGGAAAATAATCAAAACTGTTTCCCCTGGAGAACACTGTCAACTTTCCCTGTTGATATCAGAAGACTCAGCCTCAACCACACCACAATGCATATAAAACGCCAAATGAACATCAAAAAACAAATAGAACCCATGCAACCTTCAACCATCTGATTTTTGACAAATGGGCCAAAAACTTGTAGAAAAAAGACTTTAATGAAGGGTGCTGGAAAAACTGATATTCATATGCAAGAACTTAAAACTAGAACCTTATCTCCTAGCCTGAAGTAAGATCAAATCAAAATGCATCAAAGATCTACATATAAGGCCAGAAATTTTGAAGCTACCAGAAGAAAACATGAGGAAATACTTGAAGCTATAGGCACAGGCAAAGACTTCCTGGCTAGAACCCCACTTGCACATGACATAATGTCAAAAATCAGCAAATGGGACTCCGTCAAGCTAAAAGCCTCCACTCAGCAAGGAAAACAATCACCAGAGTGTATAGGCTATCCACAGAATGCAAGAAAGTCTTTATTATATGTTTTTCTGAAACAGAGGATTAATCTCTAGAATATATTTTAAAAACTCAAAAAAATCCTAATCAGTAAGTGGACAAATGAATTGATGTTTTCTGTATATAGGTCTGATAGGTGTTTTCTCAAGAGAAAAAATAGAAACTGTCAATAATTACGTTTTAAAATACTGAATATTTTTAGTCACTGGTGAAATGCAAATCAAAACACTGAAATTCCACTTCACTCTAGTTAAAATAGCTATCATCAAGAACACAAAAAATTTTTAAAAACACACAAAAAAATGCCAATGAAGACATGGGCTTCCCATCCATATTGCTGATGGGAATATACACTAGTACAACTACTATGGAAACCAGGATAAAAATTCCTCAAAAAACTGTGCATAAATTCTACTTGATCCCCCCAAAATTAAACACAGCATACCCAATTCATAACAGCTAATCTGTGCAAACATCCTTGATATCCATCAACAGAAGAATAGATAAAAAAGTGAGCTATATATAGAGAGGCAGAAATAAATATATGGGCACACAGATGTAGAGATATATCAGTAGATAGGTAGATAGGCAGATTTTCAACCGTTAAGAAAAATGAAATCATGTTATTTTCAGGAAAATTGGTGCAGCTGAAGATCATCATATTAAGTAAAACAAGTTTGTCTCAGAGAATTAAATATTGCATCTTTTCTCTTGTATTAGCATCTAAAAATAAATGAAGAAATGCCAGGGAATTACATGGTAGACTTTTAGAGCTAAGTAGATAAATGGGAAGAAGGAGTGAGAATGAAAATAAAGTATGTCATGCACATAGCAAGATAGCAAAGTGAATCTCATTATTCTATGTTACTCATATGCACTAATAAAAGAAAAAAATAGAAAAAGTCCAAGAAGAGCAATTGTCAAATGCTTAGAAACAATGGGAAAATTCATGAAGATATTAATACCAAATTTAAATATAGAAACCAATAGCTTTCCTATTATAAACATTAGCAACTTGGAAAATACAATAAAGGGGGAAAACCTCATTTATAATATAAACAAAACATGAAAGACCTGAGAATAACTAAGATCAATAGGAAGAAAACATCTATCAGACCCATATACAGAAAACATTAAAATGTTTCTCAGAACCAAAAATGAAAGCCAACATGAGGAAAGCACCCTATATTCTTTGATAAAAGCACAGTGTCACAAAATACATCAGTTCTTTTCAATCAATCTAGAAACGTAATTCACCACCAATAAAAATAGTAGTCGGATTTCTTACCAGACAAGCACAGACAAGCACATTCTAAAATTTATGCAGGAAATAAACAATGAAAAGTAATCCAAAGAAAGTATTCTAAGGTGGGGAAAAAGATGGAGTGGAGGCAAGCCCCTCCAAGTATTTAGTGCTTTCAATACTAGTAAAATTAAGTTAGTGTAAGATTGGCTCATACACAGGTAAATCAATAGTCTGGAACACAAAGCAAAGAAATAAATGCAAGTATATGTAGGAATATTTAAGGAACAGGTTACATTTTAAATCAATGAGTGGGGGAAAGATTAATCAACAAATGGTGTTTTGTTAACTAGGTAGCCATTTGGAAAGAAAAATAAAACGGATCTGCATTTGACATCTCACATGAAGATAAACTGTAGGTGTGCCAAGAATTTAAACATGAAAGAACAAAACTTAAAAATATTGTAAGTAAAAAGCGAACTATTTTTCATGCTACAAAGGGGGACTGGTCTATGATCAAAAACCCCACAAAACAACAAAAACTTCATCCATGAGACTATGCTACACAAAAGTTATTAGGCTTGACTTTTAAATTAAAAGGAAAACAACCTGGGGGAAAATGTTTGCAATCTCTATCACAGATAAATGACAAACTTTATTGAGTTTGTGAAGAACGCCTACAAGTCAATGGGAAAGAATATGCTCAGAAAGTTCCTGGAAAGGAAATTCCCGCACCTCCCAAACAAGTGATAAGCTGTCTCAGTATCACTCTTAAGATGGGAAATGCAAATTAAAACCATAATGAGATATTAACAATCACCTTTTATGATAGCAAAGATCAAAGCATTTGGTAATGTATTGTATGGGCCAGGGTGTGGGGAACGGAACACCCCACCCACGACGAGTGGAACTGTAGATTGAAGAAACACCAGGTAGAGAAATGTGACACCACCCATCAAAATTTTAAATACCTTTTGACTCAGCGACTGTGCATCCAAGAATGTACTCCACTTGTTTGAATTGCTGTGTTAAAATATCTTCACTGCAGTGTTGTTGGTGTAAGCAAAGTTTTGGAAGCACTAGCAATCAATAGAGGATTGCTTAATTAAACCATATGCAGTACTTTAGTTGTTGCAGAAACCCATTGTACTATCATAAAATAATTTCTGTGATACAGTTTTCAGGTGAAAAGAGTAAAGTATAAAAGACAAAAAAAGGAAAATGGAAACAAGGTATCAAAGGTATAAAAATAAAAAGGCAATTCTATGCCTGCACATGCATAGACTACCTCTAGAAAAACATACAAAAGCCTGGTTATCATGAATGTTCTGAAGAAAGGAATAGAGTGACTAGGGAACAAGAAGGGAGGGAAATTTGTTTTTCACTGGGACCTCTTTCCTGCCTTTTCAATTGTGTAGCATAAACCTTACCTGTAATAAGTATCAATATGTTCTTTAAATATATACTACCACCTCCCGACACGGCTGCTCCTATTTCTAAAACTATGGGTGATCTCTCTAGACACATATTCAAAGGGGTTGGAGAGGCTAAAAGTGTCTTCCATTGTCTGGTCCCACTTAAATTCTTAAATCCTCCTAACAAATGTGTTACTAAAAGTATGGTCCACAGACCAGCATTTTTAGCATCACATGGGTGTTTGTTAGAGTTAGAGAATCTCCCCAGACCTATGGAAATGAATCTGAAATTGTGCTGTAACTGGATCCCCAGGTAACTTTTATCACATTCAGGCCTCAGAAAGGGACTATGACACTTTTGTCTCATCACCGTTTATCCTCTGCTGGAAAAACCCCAGAGAAGGAGAGTCCACTTCCTTCTGAACTCATCTGTTCATCACTAATGCTTGCCTTACATTTAGCACTTGTGCCAGAAAGTCCATCAGTAATTAATCTTCACTAATCCTCATAAGAACCCTGTGAATTACAGAGCTTCCCAAGGGAAGGGCCAAGTACCACTAGCCCTGTGAGAATTTATTTTAGATGGCGTATCTACATTATGGTTTTACAGAAGAGACCTATTATTCATTTTTCAATTTTTTTAATTAACCCAGACAAAATACACATTTTGGTGCAATTGTATCCTCCACGATTCTGTATATCACTGATAATTGCCTCTCTTAGCTATTTACCCTATTAGAGTTCGGACTTTCTCTCAACAGCTCAATTATTAAGTTATTATAATGAGCCAACACTATATTCCTAATGCTTTCACTTACTGATTACAATTTTGCCTCGTGGATCCATATATAGAAAAAAACTAGGTGATTTGTGCCTGTAATCCCAGTACTCAGGAGACTGAAGTAGGAGAATCACCACAAGTTCGAGGCCAGCCTGGACTACAATGTAAGCTCAAGGCCTATCTGAATTACATAGCAACCTTGCCTCAAAAAAAAAAAAAAAAAAAGATGGACAGTTATACAGTTATCTAATTAGAATTTAAAATGTTCGCCATTGAGACAATGGGTGGATAATACAAGCGGTATATAAATAAGAAATGTCAAAAGAGTTCAAAAGCAAATTCAAGTTTATTTTAGAACAAATAAGCCTTCTAAAGCAGAAGCAGAAACTTTTTAATAAATGGTAGTGTTTAACTGGGTAATACTTTGGGGAAATGAATACAAACAAGCATTGGATAGGTTAAAGAGATAAATGTAAATAAAACATTAATATTAATGTTATCTTAGAGAATAAAAGACATTTCTAAGCATACTAGTTAAAATACCATCAGGAGATTGATTTTCAAATTATAAACTTCCATACAACTCATCACAGAGTCAAAAGACAAATGACATCTGGCATAAAATGTCTGGAATGTATGTAATATCAGTTTATCCATTAAATATAAGCAGAACCAAGGATATGAGCAAACAAGACAAGTAATGGAACACAAATTTTCTTTTTTTTATTTTTTTTTACTTTTTAAAAATTTTTTATTTAAAGAGAAGAAAGAAAAAAACCAAACAAAACAGAAAGAGTGTAGCAACAATACAGAATTCTGAAGGAGAAAGAGAAAAAAAAGAAAAAAAACAGCAACCACAACAACAACAAAAAAACAAAAATAAAAACAAAGAAAAAACTAAGAAATCACCACTTGATAAGTTATATACTGTCATCATTGGAAATAGTTGTTCAAGTTACAAAGTGAAAACATACAAAGTACATATTCAAACAATGAGCCTGTTAATGGTTCTTCTCAACATTCCAACAAAAACAGTAATTTGGACATCTATCTTACACACTTAAACACATACACAGTTATATCCTTTAGAGCACTTTCTTTTACTCTCTTTTTTACAGTAGCAATTACACATTTTGGGTTTTATTACTCTTACAGTTCTTATTACTTTTTACACTAGAGACACAATGTGATATTTATAAATATGATTCTTATTTATTTCACTAATGAGGATAGCCTCAAGTTGTCTCCATTTCCCTATGAAGGCATCAAGATCATCCTTTTTTATATCTGAGTAATATTCCATTGTGTAAAAATACCACATCTTTTTCTTCCACTCTGCAGTTGATGGGCATCTTGGTTGTTTTCAAGATTTAGCTATTAGAAATTGTGCTGCTATGAACATGGGTGCACGTATATCACTGTGATATGAACTTTTCAGTTTCTCTGTGAAAATACCCAGGAGGGGAATAGCTGGGTGGAATGGAGCTTCCACTCCTAGTCTTCTGAGAATTCTCCATACTGATTTCCATAGTGGTTGCACCAGTCTATACTCCCACCAACAGTGGAGCAGGGAACACAAATTTTCAATGAGGACATTTTAAAAGTTTACCAACATTAAGTAAATGCAAAGTAAAATACAATGGTTACCAAGTGTAAAACTGAAAATCAAAAAAATATTAAGTTTAGAGACGTGAAGATATAGACAAATGGGCATGATTATGTACTGATAGAAGAAATTTAATAAGTATGACTTTTTCAGTTGCAATACAGCTATTTGTATTTTAAAACCTAAAAATATTTTTGATATGGCAAATATACTTCCAGAAACCTAACTTATAGAAATAAAAATTGATGAAAAAATAATCTACAGCAACTTTAATATTGATAATAATAATAAAATGAAAATAGGAAGGATGCATGGGGGAAGAGAGAAGAAAGAAAACAGGGAGGGGGCAAAGGGAGAGATTAAGGGAGGGAAGGAAGGATGAGGAGAAAGAAGGGAGAGGAAGAGGAAAGGGGGAGATGAGATAAATGTGCAAAAATAAGAAATAAATTTAATAAGTTATTTTATGTCTGCTTAATGGAATGCAATGTAATCATTTAAATTATATTATAAAACTAGACTTTTTTGTAAGAAATCACTAAGTGGAGGAAAAGACTACAGATGATTTTCAAAGTAACCTCTAAGGGAGATGCATAGGGTAGAGATTGAGGGAAATGAAAAATCAAATAAACATAATGTTATTACTGAAATGAGGTGATAATACCTATCTTTCAATCAACATAGTCAGGTTAAGCAATCAATGATGCTATAGCCATATTACGTAGGCATCAAAAAGAATAAAGTATATCTATACACATACATGTAAATATTTCTGAGAAGTTTAGTGGCAAAACTAAGGCGCAGTGTGAAGAATATGACCTCATCTGTCAAAAATTAAAAATAAAAAATATATATAAAGTATATTCATAGCTATGTGTTTTTCATTTATATATTTTATATATATAGATATAGACATATACCATATATAAATATATATAGGGTACTAAAAACTTTTAAATAGTGGTTAACTACAGAGCTTGGAACCTGGGTCAGTGAAATGGAAAGGAAGACTCATTATTTTATATTTTTCCCATGTCCTAAATTTTCCTACGTGCATTTATTGCTATGTGTAGACAGAAGTTGACTTGCTTATAGGGAAAGAAACAGACTGATTATCACTGACTGTTAAGATTGTGACTTTTATCTTGTATAGTTCATAAGCACTACTTATATAAATTCACGTATTTTATTCATTTCAAAAATAATCAATGGTAGCCCCAGTTTCCAAAAATGGCGGACCGGTAGGTAGCAGGAGAGAGATCCTTTCTGAGAGAGACAGCTTAAATGCCAGAATTTAATACCCTGGAGAGACCCAAACAGAGAGAGATGGACTCTCTCAACCCAGGAAGAAACTAAAGTTAAAAAAATCACTCAAATATGAAGTCCTGGGGCTACCATTAGTGAAGCTAAGATCAGCGAGCATGGCCCCCTCCTCGAGCCACCTGAATTCCTGCCCGAGAGAGACCTGACCAGCCGAACTGCGAGATGCGACTGGCTTGAGCGGCCGGAGCGTGGAGCTGAACATCCCTGCATGCAGCTCACCCGGACCCGGCTCTGCACACAACCCACCCAGAGGCACCATGAATTTGCGCCGCAGCCACGCTGAAGTCAGAGGTTTAGGAGCCCAGCAGTTCTCAGGGACCAACATCAACACGCGGTGAGTGATGGGATTAAGAGCCTCCCACAGGAAAGGGCAACTGACTGGACGACCTGTTGGATTTAGGCAGGACAGCCTTAACTCCATAATGAAGTGGCTTCAATTGGTTGCTCCACTCGCCGAGCAGATTGGTGGAATCTGCTTGGATTGGGCCATGCCCCTGGCTGGGACCCAGTGGGTTGCTACAAACTAATTCCCTGAGCACAGCCACACACTGATGCAGTGAAGGCCTGCAAAGGTAGACTGGCCCGGAGGAGAGGAGCCAGTGCACACTGCACTTGCTTGAACTTCACTCTCTGATAGCAGCCAGCAGAGGGCAGAAGCCCCTAGCCTGCGTGCTCCAGAGGAGCCTTAACCAACAAGAAAAGGGGCTGGGAATTACACTGTACACTTGTCTGGAAGGAACCAAAAGCATGACGAGAGGGAGAAATAAGAAAAAAAAAACCCAGCCCCCAACCCTGAGAACATTGATCCAGGAGAGGTAAATGCAAAAGAGATTGAGGGCAGCAAACATGCAACATCAAACACAACGGTAGCAGACATAAAGAGATATTTTCAGGACCTCGTAAGCAGGATCAAAACTGAAATATTAATTCAAATTAAACAAGAGATAAGTAGATTAATAAAAGAAAGGCTGGGCACCTCTCAAGAAGACACAGACAGAAGAATGGAGGAACACAAAAGGAGAGAAATGTTTAATGAAGAAAACAAGAAAAAACTAGAATTCATGAAGCAAATTCAAAGAGATTATCAGGAAACTAAAGACTCCATAGAAAACTGGCAAAACTGCTTGAAAGAAACCAAAGATACACTATCAAAAATTGAACACAGGCTTGCAATGTGTGATCATGAAAGGGAAGATCTCTTAAAAATAACAAGGGAGCAGGCAGTAAAAATTGGAAGGCTAGAGGATGCCAAGAGGATCTATAACTTAAGAATAAAGCATGTGAATGAAGAAGCAGGAGTCAAAACAGAGGAATTGCAAAGGCTATTCACAGAAATCATTAAGGAAAATTTCCCAAGCATAGAAAAAGGAAATGATATGCTGATGTATGAAGCATACAGAACTCCAGCCACCTACAACCAAAACAGAGCTACACCTAGACACATAATAATCAAGATCCCAGAAATTCAATATAAGAACAGAATATTAAAAGCCATCAGAGAAAATAAACAGATCACCTATAAAGGAAAACCCATCAAAATCATGGCACACTTCTCAACACAGACCATCAGGTCAAGAAGAGCTTGGAGTGAAGTAATTCAAGCCCTGAAGGAGAACAGCCTCCAGCCCAGATTGATGTATCCTGCAAAACTCTCTCTAGAAATTAATGGAGAAAAAAGATGCTTCCATGACAAAGAGGAACTGGGAGAATTTGTGACCACCAATCCACCCTACAAAAAATACTGAAAGACATTTTAGAGAGAGAGAGAACAAGAATATGAGCATTTCAGGAACAATGGCAGAGAGGCCTCAGTGAACGGGGCAGACAGTGGAGTGGAAGAGAAAAATAGACAACCAATGGCAGACAAACAGAATAGCAGAAATAAGGCAGAGAAGATTGACTGTAATCTCCAGTATAGATGGCCTTGAAATATTAACAGAGAGAAACACAGGCAGAGTAGATCAGGAGATAGGGTCCATTGAGATGCTCTATGTAGGAAGGCAGTGGGACCCAAAACAAGCAGTGCACCCTATGGGAGTGAAAGGGGAGGAATTGTCTAAAAAAGGAAGGCAGAGGATATTGTTAATTGGGTAACAAGATTTAAAATTTACATTATTCTCGTCACTCTGCTTGGATGGATTACGTGCTGTTCCAGTTTGTCTACTTATGCTAGACTTGAGGACATGGTCAGCTATCCCAAAAATAAGAGGACATATTATGCTAATCATCCCTAATTTTCCTATCAACTTAATCTGAAGCCCTGTATAACTTGTACTGTCTTATTATGACTGATCTTATTTGAATCTGGGTTGTTAGATTGCTACTTTGTATTAACTGATTTTATTTAAATCTGTTATGATTAGCATCAAGTCTAAGAGTATAGGCAACTACACTGAAGATAACAAGATTCATTAAGATACTCATTCTGGTTCGATTATTACTTGCTTTTGAAGTCTTATAATGTCTCCAATGCTTTGTTTTTATTAATGTTGTTATATACTGCTGAGACATCATGGTAACCATTGTAGATCACCTTGTATTGTGATTATATATGACTTTTTTGCTTCATGCTTTTCTAGGAATTGTTTTGTTTTATTTTGCTTCGTTTTGTTTTTCCCTCTAACACAGAAAGGATAGATATACATTTAAAGACTCATGCATGTGTAGAGCTTATAAACAGTTTACAAGAACCAACTATATAACACATGTTGAAATGAACAACTACTTTGAAGAAAAAAAGAGATACTACAGTACCAGTGCTGATTACATGTCATGATGTGTAATCCAGCAAAATTATCATTCTTTGTTCAAAGTGATTTTAGCTTGTTTTATTTTGTTTAAGTTCAACACACATGAAGGTATGGACAGCTGTTTTTAGGAGAATGAGAGACATTATGACAGCCATTCTCGGCTTCCCTATTGTCTGGTCTTGAAGACCTGAAATGACTCCTTGTCCTGCTCAGATCAATTCCATACTATGTTGTTTCATGTGAATTCCCTGTATGTGACAATATGGACAACTATTTGGAAGAAAACAAGAGTCATTATGATAGAGAGTGAATATCTCCAATTGTCTAGTTTTGGAATTTATGTCCCTTACATTGCTTTCTTGTGATCCACTTTGTTCTGTTTTGTTGTGTTTAATTTTACCCTTTTGATATAATTGAATGTATATTTGAGTTGGTAAGATGGATGACCATATTGCTGGGGGTTTTTTTGTCAGATCGTGGAACAGAACTGTTAACAGACTCACTGTTTGAATGTCTACTTTGCATGTTTTAACTTTATAATTTGAACAACTATTTCTAAGACGTCAGTATGTAATTTGTCAAGTAATAATCTGTTAGGTTTTTTTATTGTTGTTCTTTTCCTTTTTTCCTTGGAATTCTGTATTGTTGTTACCCTTTATTCTGTTTTGTTTTGTTTTGTTTTCTTTCTTCTCATTAAATAAAATTTAAAAATTAATCAATGGTACATGTAAAAGACAAAATACAAAATTTTATATAATTCATGACTTCATTTTAGAATGTATTTATATATGTGTTAAAAATGCCCAGCAGGAAATATGAATAGTTGAATTATCTGTTGATCGGTTTTGTGGTTTTCTTCTTTATACTTTTCATGTTGATACTAAGTTGTTCATGTCTCATATTCATTGCTTTATAGTCATAAAAACACTTTTTGAAATAAAATGAAAACACAAAACTAAACAATTACCATATTGAAATAAATTCCCAACAGGGCAGAGAAAAGATTCAAGAAAGTGGAGACACTTGGTATTAATAGACAAAAACAAGTATCAGAGCCTTCTCTGGTGGAAGTAGGGTAAGGGACAAGTGAATGAGAGGCAGAGACTAATGCAGTCCACTTGATGTCCATCCAGAGAGCTAGGGAATCTTGAAGAGTCTCTCCATCATATTACCCTTGGTTGAACCCAGATCTTGCAGAGCCCTCTGTTGCCCCACCTCCATGGAGGATGCTGTTTTGGTCTTTCACTTGTCAATAGGAAGTGAAAAAAGACACGAGCACCATACACTGATGAGGCCATCTTTGCTCTCCACATGTGTTCTCCAATCATGTGTTCAACTTGCAAGCTATCACCTTCCCAACACATGCAAAGTTTTCAGTACAGTGGAGTATGCTCTTTTCATTACCTGTGAAACTCTAACTCCTTTGCCTTCCCTCTACAAGCCTTGTCTAACCTAAAATATGGTACAAAGCTTTGCATTCCCTTGAGAAAGCCTTCTCCCACTACCTAGGACTCAGGTGTATTCTATGGAAAACCAGGGTGTACAGGAGCAGCCAATAAGGAGGTCACACTCATGAAATCCTGGCTGTGGATCAATCAGAAACTCCCACGAGCTCCAACTCAATTTGGATGGGATTGGAGCACTTCCTTTCAGACGATTCCATGCATTACTCACCTTAGATACAAGTAGGTGGCAGGGAAATTGTCACCATGCTATTCCCATAGGCACTAGCATGAAGCCCAAAGGACAAGGCACTCCCTTGAATGGTGGATGATGCAACCAATTTTAAGAGAATCTATTTGTGGGTGGGCATGAAACAGTTAAATTGCAAAATCCATCAAGGGTACTAAGTAAGCAATTTTCACTTCTGGCAGCCCAAGGAGACCTTTGCAAGTGGGAGACAGGAAGCCACCATTAAAGCAAGAAAGCCTGGGTCACAAGAGAGGACATTCCAGGCAGCACGCAAGTCAGAAGTCAGTGTCCACCTCCTGAATATAATCAATTTACTCCAATCTATGTGAAATAAAAATCATGTATCATGGTTATCGACCCTCAGTGTTCAGCAACTCCACCTGGGTTGTGTCTAAAATTGGGCAGACAGCCCAAGCCCCAGAAAGTTTAATCAGTTTGGGTTCAGGGTTTGGCACAGATGTTTTAAAAGCATCCCTCAAATGATTCTAATCAATAGCTGGGACAACAGACTCAGGAGAGATCCTGAGACCAAAACTTAGATGTTCCAGCATGTTCTCTCCCTCGCTGTCCTCCTGGCCTCTGGTAGGATCCTCCTGTGTCTGACCTATAAGATCCAGTCGCTGCCTTCCTCCTCCTGCAGTCTCTCTCCCTATGTCCTAAGCTATTTTCCGAAAGTTTCATGCAGTCATGCTTTGTTAGGTTCCTGCTTTTTCTGTCTCAGATTTCTTCCTACACTCACACACGAGACTCACATACTTCTCTTTCAACACTGAAGCCTAAATATTCCCTGCAAGGCTTTTCTAACCTACTTTCCGCCACTCTCATCAAATGGGTTTCTATTTGTAGCTGGGGTATAGGCCCTTCTTCCAACAAGTTACTGTGATTTTCATCATACTGTCATTACTCTTCTAGCACCTATTATTGTGATTGGTCACTTGCTGTCTTCCCCAAAAATGGAGCCTCTTGAGGCTAACACCTCACACACACACACACATACATACACACACACACCTAAATTGATGCACAGCTTGGAGATAACACACTCTGTCCTAATACCAAACTGATCAGGACACAAAGACCAGGACACAGAAACCCAAATGGCCAAAATCTAAATTAATGAAGTCATAAGACAAGCAAGCCAAATATTAAATGAAATACCCTATCTCACACAACGTACCTCAACAATCTAAAAGGTCACATTTCAGTTGAAACTTTTAAAACACCTTGGCAAGCTGCACTAAAATGAGGAAACACAAGGAAATCAATCTTTGCTCCAACCCCAGGCCTGGATCCTTCCTTTCCGTGCACCAATTCTATCTTGCAGTGTAAGGGGCATCTCACGCACATAAGATGTTGCCCCAGCCCTCACATGCAAACACCATCAGTGTCTTCTGTAAATACCTCCTCTTCATGCCTAAAAGTTCACTCAGTTATGTGGCCAGTCCAAGGACTAAGGAAAGGGTCCACTTAGGACCTATTATCAAGATCTGGGTTGTCTAAGCAGAAAATCTGGGGTTCACAGTGTCTGGAGCATGGTGGACGGAAGTGAAGGGAGGGTGGCTTAGGTGTGAGCAGCTCTTTCTCTTGGACTTCTGGGCTCCTCCATCCATGGTGGTGAGTCTGGCTGAAGCATGGCTGAGCAGGGCTCTCTAAAGTGCAAGGTCCCGGGCCCTTCTCATACAAATCCAAAGGCAGTCCTGCTTAAGCTCTACCTCTTCTGAGAAGCTTTCACTAAACTGTGAACTGTCTTCTCAAAGCACCTGTGGGTATTCTAAATTCTGCACTCACACCAGTGTGTTATATGCTGATCTCCTAGACCTTTCTTCACCACACTGTGAACTGCTGGAGACAAGATGAGTCATACTCATCACTCTGGATCCCAAGCTTCCGCAAAGAACGTGACACAGGGCCAGACCTTTCCAAAGGCCCATGAATGAATTCATGAAGCAAATGACAGTGTAAGGAAAGGACACCAAGCAGACCATACACAAATTCCCTTTACTTCTCCAGGTAACGGTTTCATTCAGAACCTTTAAAAGACAGAATGGTAATTAGCAGCAGTGATTGAAATAGACTCTAATCACACATATTAATGATTTATTAAAAATATGCATATGGAAATTGAATCGTTCATTTCCTGCTGGATTATCTGTTAGTGCATGATCTTTTGCAGTGCTAATAAAGTCACAGTTCTCCGCTAAAAAAAAAAAAAATGATGATCCCAAGTGCCTATGAGAAGGGAACCACACGTGATGGTACATGCCTGTAAACCCAGCACTCGGGAGGCTGAGGCAGGAGGATCACTGTAAGTTCAAACCAAGCCTGGATACATAAAAAAATTCAAGGCCAGCCTGAACTGCATAGCAAAAACCTGCCAATAAATAAATAAAAACAAGTACCAAGCCTTGAGTACCTGGAGAAGTCAGTCCCTGAGCAAACCATGGCAGCAGCACATTTCCTCATAAAAACCGATCTAAGTCACTTCTGTATAAGCAACGATTGCCTAGTCTCTCACTAGTCTTTCTTATTTCACAAGGTGTTCAAGATCTTGTGGACAGAACTAATTTGGAAAATGGATCCTGCCAGTAATTAATGTGCTCAGTGAGTCTCTGGTTTAAGTAGATTGCAGGTGGGAGCAGAATAACTCTCCCACTGTAGGATAACTTTTGCTTCATGTAGCAGCGGCTGAATCCTTGGTCTGCTGGGGTTTTCTCTTCCTCCTCAGCCGATTTACCCAGAGAGGTTCTGAAATTGTGCAACTGGCAGACTGTAATAGCCTGCACCCAGGGAGGGGCCGGAGAGTGAGCCCAGTGAGTCACTGACCACAACAAAGCCCTTCCTGGCATGTCAGGCTCACTTGGCAAACCCAGAGGATGTAAAATTAACAGCAAGACAAGGAGCATCTTTGTTATTTGTCAACAAATTGCAGTGACCATTGCAGAGTCCCGGCACCCTGACATGGGGAAGCCTCAGAGCGAGGAATAGGGAAGGGAGTAAATAAAACAGTGGAAATCCCCACTCTCCAGATGACCGAGGACCACGCAGGTGAGTCAACAAGGATTTGTTTTCTGACCTCACTGACTTGAACATGACTCTCTACCATGTTCAAGGGAACAGGAGTGTGGTCCTTCAATGGCAGCGGGGCTCTAAATATATATGAATAATTAACTGGTCTTTATATAAGAAGACTTAAATATTTGTTTCTATTAGCTACCAGATGCATGACTATAGGTACATAGTGTGACATTCAAGCAAACTGGTCCCGTTGATCTACAAAACCCAAGTCACATCTGCCTCACATGGCTCAGATACCAAGCAAGATGATGGGGATAGAATTCATTTGCAGGTATGAAGTCAGGAATAACTAACATTTTCATCATTTATAGTATAAAAATATGTTATCTAAAACACAAATCCAGAGAGATTAGATGAAAGCTGATCTGATTATACTGGGTTCATAGAAGCAGATGCATTTGTAAACTAACATTAAGCCTGATAGTTGCCAAGTATTCTATTTCCAAATGAAGGAAAAAATATAGCAAACTGTCATCTATAGCATTTCACAAAGGGGCTTAGCGGTAGTTCCATCTGCACAGCTCCACTTTTGATATCTAATAAACCTGAATTCTAGCTTTTTCCAGTTGGCATTTTCTGAGCGCCCATAACAGGCCAAGCCCAGGTCAGTCTCTGGGCAAACAGACACAACCAAGACAGCCATATTTCTTGCTCCTGGTAGAATGGGAGGAAGACAAGCAAACCAGTCACAACACTTCCTGCGACAGGTGCAGGGGAATAAAGGATAGAGAATGAAAACAAAACACAGGAACAGGCATTCCACTTGTGCAATCAACAAATACACGAATCTTCAGATACACGAATCTTAAGTCAAAGCTTATAAGATAAAGTTGCCAGATGGCTAGCAACTGGTATAAATTCGCAATAGAGGGGACTATGAAATCAAATGCCTTGGTACAATCCCAGTGTCCAGTGCAATCAGAAGTATCTGACCACAGGAGAGAAGGGGGCACTATTAGAGAAAAGTGAAGGTCACACAAGTTTAGATCCCAAGAGTCATAGTACGGAAGCTGACTTTACCTGCAGCAATAGAGACGCAAGGAAATGTTTTAAACTTGAATACAACATGATTTGATTTTCATTTTAGAAAAATCTCTGGCAATCTTGGAAGAAAGAAAAAACAAATAGCTAGAAAATCCACCAAAAAGTACTTTTGCTGGTCACCACTTTTATGCAAGATCTAAGACCAGAAGGAAGGTCCTGGGTTCTCTCTAAAATTTCAGAACTTTAAGGCAAAAATGACGTGGGCCGTTGTGTTAAGAAGACAACAGAAGCAGCCCAGGGGAGAAGGATGTAGCTGGGACTAGACTCACATGGCTGTAACAGGCTGGCTACAGTAGGAAGAGACAAAAAGTCTCAGAACTACTATGGAGTCTTGACGGGACAGATGGTGGATGGTGGTGCCTCTCATGGCTGAATGGCCAAAAAGGGTGTGCAGGCTAGAGAACAGCAAGGTCCAACCATGGCATGGTGTTAGTTGCAGGAGCCTCTGACACATCACTGAAGGCCACTTGGTAGAGAATTCAGGAAAAAACTTCAGCTAGAGGGAAAAGACATGAGAGTCAGAAACAGAATGGAGAGAAGGAGTGAGATCCCAGCAGGGGAGAGAAGACAGAGGAGAGAAGGGGACCTGGGCCAGATCCCTCAAAAGCCCTATAGCTGATGAGTGAGAATCTAAGAAGACAGAGTCAGAAACAGGAAGGAGAAAAGCACCCAGAAACCCTGGTGAGAGAAAATCTGAACAAATCGCGTGTACCACGTGAAACCCCAATGTGGAAGAGGACCCCAACCGCAAGTATCCATCAAACTGAGAGACAAGCAAATGTCATTATAGCCAGGACAGAAATATTCACTGGGCAAAGACTACAAGTTCACTTCGATTCATGGGAAGCCAGAGCCAAACCAAAGAAGGGCTCGGTGTCTAGTATGTTATATCCTTGAAGAAGTGAGTGGAATTCAAGGTTGGATAACTGGGTACCAGTCCTGTATGATTTGAATGTTCCCTCCAAAATTCAGGTTGAATCTTAACAGTCATCATAATGGTAAGCTATGCCTTCACAAATAAATTAATGCTACTATTGAGAGACTGGGATAGTTGTCTCTACAAGAGTGGATTTATTCTGTTCTGTCCCTGCCTGCCCCCAATCTCTGTCTCATGAGCATTCAGTTGCTCTGTCTCCCTGGACTGACACTGCAAGAAGACCCTTACTAGGTACAGCCCCTTCATCTCAGATGTCCCAGCCTTCAGAACCATGAGCTAAATTATCTCCTGCTGTTTATAATTTATCTAGCCTGTGGTATTAAGTTACAGTAGCAGAAAATGAACTGGATAAGTTCTGATAAAGAAGAAATGCTTTAGAGCCTCTGAGGATTTGGAGGATCTCACAGTTCTCTTAGCCCCATTAGACCTGTGTTAAATGCCCATTGCATTTACCTAATAAAGGTAATAGTGACATCTAAGATACCATGATAGTGTAATGCTTTAGTAAGCGCTAACCTCACGTGATCCTTCATCACAGAATCCTTTCCACTGTACAAAGTAGAGCCTCACCCTGATAAAATGCTCACTGCTTCACAAGGCAACAAGCACTTTTCAAAAAGTCCCTCCTTATGGAATCTCTCTCTCTCTCTCTCCCTCCCTCCCTCCCTCCCTCATCATGACTTCCTTCAATCATTCTTTCTGGGGCCTGATTTTGAGTCGTTCCATGACTCCTGACAGCTCTCCACCACATAAAGTGACACTGCTTAACAATCTAGATCATGAAACAGAAGGCAGACACTTCCACATGTTGAGTAACTATGCAGTAGCCACACAGCACTAATCTTGAAACGCCCACCCAGCCTTCATCTGCTCACCCTGCTCAGCATCTCCCACCCTCTCTAGCCATCAATCCTATGCTGAAGTGGCTTTTTTTCTCTGCATTTTTAAGAACAAAAAAAGTAAAGAATCAATTTTGAATGAAGCATCTCAAAATCAGAAACTGAGACATAGCAATAGAAATCAAAATTAAGAGTTTTCTGTGACCTGATATTGGTAGAAATAATAATGGTAGGTAGCCTATCAGGGTTTAATATATGTGGACTCCTTTCATCCTAACACTATACCAAGTCTATGAGGAGGGCTGTAGCGGGTGTATTATGCCTTTTTCACAAAAATGCGAAGCTCCAAGAAGTTACTATAACCAGGGCTTCTGAGTACTGGTGATCTTTCTTTGCTTCACTTGGGAAGTGAAAGATGTTACAGATACGCTGGTAGGAAAAGCTTTCCCTGGCAGTCCTTTCTCTTTTTCATTATCTGGAGTTTAGAGACAGTTCCCTACCACAGCATAACAGATTCATTGTTCAATTAATATAAATGCCACAGGGCACGATAGCTGCTAATAAACACAATTTTCCCTTCCTTTAGCTTCACAGACCAAGAAAACAGTGTTTGTAAGAGTGCTACAAACTGATCATATATCCCTTGCCTTAGCCTCTGGACTAAAGATACTTGATTTTCTTTTGCTGATTTGTTTTGATGCTTTGTAGAATCAACATTATTGTCATGATAATGCCTTCACCCTCTGGTAAACAGAACTATGCTTTAAAACCTTCACGATTATTGTATGCACTATTATCAGGATTAAACCTGTTTGTAGTGATCTAAAAACCATTAGGCAAGCTCTGTGAGAAATCCACATGTCCTCATCTTCAACTAAAATCTGCAAGGATGAAATACAAGTCCCAGAGAGCATGCCTGTGGCTTAGGGTCAACTCCAGCTGCCAACCCAAGGCTTGAGTATGAAACAAACACAGACTCACCCATTAGGATGACCGTATTAGTGCTAATTGTCATAATAGCATCTTACACTTATAATTGAATGCATTATATTATATTTTATACTTTAAAAGTCTTCACCTCCATCATCTCACTAAATCTCTAATTTATAGTCTTTGAAATTGAAACTCGGAGAGAACAAGCGATATGCCAAAGGCTGCAAATCCTGCAGAACTGGCCCAGCAACACAGGCTACTCACCTCTAGTTATGCCACTTGGGGATTTTCCAGTTGCAAGGCTTTAACGTGAAATATGTGTATTTCAGTACATATCAGAAAAGTGAGGCGAGATGATGCCATGTTCAAGGAAATTCAGTCAGGTCCATGACATGAGCAAGAACCGGCTTTCTCTAGTTTCCCCCCTCTGCCTTCCCCAGGTTCCAACGTGACCTGAGATCAACCTTCTTCATGGCTGCAAGAGGACTGTCTGCAATCCCCAGACCCATATATTTTTTCATCTGCATCGGGTAAGAAAGTGAACAGGTTTCTGCATCAACATTCCTAGCAAAACCCCAATCCCGAAATGCAAGCAGTTTCTATGCAACTATATGAAATCAAGAGGAAATCGGGAGCCCTTGAGAAAGAGATAATGAATTCAGGAGGGGCAAGCCAGTAAATACCCACCACACCAATTATGAGCCTTTTCCCATGAGTGCATAAAAGCAAGGAAGAGGTTTTTTGAGGTGTGTGACTAGATGGTAACTAGATGGGTAACTAGATGGTAAATAGAAAAGTCCTGATATATTCTGCAACATTGGAAATGGTGGAAGAGGCTGTGTACATATGGGGATTTTTCTCCTAGGTGGTATACTAAGCTGAATAAGCTAAAAGGTTTGTAAAAGATTTCCTCCCTAAAATAGTTATTCTGAGCCCCTGAAGTGAAAGGGAAGCAGGAAATATGTATCAGAATTAAAATTGGTACAACAGTTGTGCAAGAAACAATGTTCTCTTCTGCTCCCTGTGCCTAGGCAAATTTCATTTCTGTCTGGATCTCTTGGAGATTTGTGTCATTTTCAGGAAGTTTCTCAAAGATCAAAATTCTTCTTTTGTCATAATGCACTCCTTACAGGGAAAAAAGGGAGTCCCAGGACCCCCACACAGTGTACCTTCAGTATCTTTGACTATTTTAATCCCTTCCAGAGTCCTACACCAATTGGTTTTTAGTACCAATTTGTGCTAAAAATCCTGCCTTGCTATATACCAGTGTTTAACCTTAAATAAGCCAATTAACCCTCACTTTCCTTATTTAAAATATAGACATTACCTGTTCTCAGCATTGTCTGAGAGGTAAACCCATGAACTAACACATACAGTTTCTGCAGAATCTTCTGGATGTTTTTCCCTCCTTTATGGCTCTCATCCTTCCCCTTCCTTTGAATTTTATGGCAGATGTTTAAGAATGAGAAGCTTAGAATATGTTTTCAGGGTCTTACTTCTTAATATGAAGTATTTCCCAGAACTGTAAAGAACACTCTACACTAAATGAGACAATTTACTGAAAATTCTTCACTTTTTGTTACTGAAATTTTGACAACACTCTTTTTATTCCTAGGGTATCAGAGAGAGAAATACAATTTCTTCATTGAAGTACTTGGTCATGTTTTAAGAATGTGTTCTAATGTTGTATTGTGGAAACATAGTGTACTCACTTATAGGAGTCTTTTTACGGTGAAAGACCAGACCAGTGGCCAACTGAGGCTTTAATGAGAAAGCTGAAGTATGTAATCTAATTAGTAAACTGAAGTTTCCAGAGCAAGAGCTAATAGAAAGAAAGGTAGCCAGGTAGTTAAAAAAATATGTTTGGAAAAAGCACATCATTAGGAAATCATGCTGTTGATAGACCTTAATCACTTTCTGTCTTAATTTTAGCCAAGTTTTGGAAAGTAAAAAATTATTTATTTTGTTTTGTTATATTTTTTCTGAGGTAAGACATAGGAAGAGACTAGACAACCAACTGATCAGATCCATAGGCATCAGTGACTAACGATGCCCATGGATATTGGTACAAAGGAGAGAGCAGCTCCCTCAGAAGAGCTGCTCTTCTGAGCTGGTGGATGTGATAACCCCTACACTTGATGCCACAGTCCACTTGGCAGCAACCTCTTCTGGGTGGCTGAAAGAGTACCTAATAGGAAGCAACCTTGCAGAATCAGACCTTCTGGAAGGTTCTGGAAAGCAACCTTCTGGAAAAAAAATCCTATAAGACGTGTCTGACTTGTAAGCTCATACATGCATATTCTAAATACTAAACAGTACCTAGAGATAAAGCAGGGTCTTTGAACTCCACTCATGCTTATATGAAAATGAACACCCTAAAAATACATAATTGGAGGGTAGATGAGAAACTATTATCAAGATGGTATTCTTTTGGGGAATTTATTAAGTCGGACTAGAAAGGAGTAAACTTCTTAATAGAAGAAAATAAACTAGAAATCTTATTAGAAAAGATAAATTAACAAAAGCCTGAACTTTTTTGAAAGTAGAATTATAATTTAGTTACCAAGGTGAAATGTATGAAATTGCCATTTGAGCTTGGACCATACAATCTTTAGCACAGTTACTCAGCTCTACTATTACATTATAAAAATAGCCATCAGTTAGATATAAACAAAGAGATGTGGCTGCATTCTGATAAATTTTTAATTATGAAAACAGAAGGCTTTGGTCTTTAGGCTGGTTTGCTGATTCTCCATTAAGCTCCTTCCAGTATAGCTCAGATATGTGCAGTGACCCCAGTTAAAAAATAGTTTTTATTCCCCTATCCCCCACCCTCATTAGTGCTTATTGAGCACCTACTAAGTGCCAAGCTGTAGTCTGGGATTTGGGGCTCCAAAAGTATAAGAGCTTTCAACCTTTATCCTCTAAGAATTGCAGCACTGGTTGTGAATACAAATGGAGATGGTGCTTTATGTATTTGTGTCTTGAAGTTCCAATTCACCTTTATTCAACTACATGAATTAGTCACTACTTCAATAGTTGCCCTACAGCATATGCACTTAGATTTATTGTGCCACTCAACACTCCTGAATTACAGTCATGTGTGTTCCCTACTGGGCCTTGGGAATGTAAATTGAAGCCTGTATATTTTGTTGTGAAACCCAGCAACTGTTTTGCAAAGGAAAGAAAGAGATTATCAAATGTCTCGTTCATGGGAGATGCAATACCTCTAACAGTATTCTGCTATTGGATACAAAATTCATCCTGATCTGGGTGGGACTTACTGTCTTGGACCATGTCAAAAACTCTCCCATCTACCCAGATCTACTCTGGCAAAAAAAGAAGCATCTTGCTAAAGCCCATGTTAAATGCTCACAGAAGGAGCAAAGATACTTCATTCTAGTACTAATTCTTCATTTTGACTTGTTCTCTAGATGAATATTTGACCACAAAGTAAAATTCTTCCTTTTGCTGCCATATCTTCAATATGACCTGAAATTCCAAAGTACAAATTTTATAACCACATTGATTAGTTCTGATTCCTTCCCCACCACTTCCAACATGTTGATCTTGAGGCTTTTCCATAACTTGTCATTCCTGTTTTCTCATAAGTGAGATGGAAATAATAATACCTTTTTGAAAGGCTTGTAGAAGAATAATATGAGCTCAGAAATGTAGCACAAAAGAAACTAGCATTTATTGAGTATGTAGTTATATAATCATCTGGATCTCTTATATCAATCCACTATTCAAAGCAGAGGATCACAGCAAGTTGGGGAGGTGTTATTACTATCCCTTGAGAAAAACCACATAACTAATAAGTACAAATCAAGTTGAATTTAAGCTCAGGCTGTCTAACTCCAGAGCCCAAAGCTTTAACCACTCCACCATTCTATTGCTTCTCCGAATGCTTAGGACAAGGTCTGGCACATACTACGTTTGAAAAATAATTGTTATCTAAACTACTGCAGATGCTACATCTCATTGTCATGATCTTCATCAGCATGGTCATCATTTTCATCCTCATGTCATGTCTAGACTGAGTAGCCCTTAGAGACCAGTGGTATTAATCTGCCACGCTCAACACTATTTCCTTGTTATCAGAAGAAAACCAACGACTCTTGCAAATGGCAAGGCTGAAACCAACAGAAAACACGTAGTTCCTCAGTTGTAAATCCTGGAGCTGGGAATAACTCCTCCCTGGCTCTCTGGGGCTTCTCCTTGAATTATGAAGAAATGAGATGAGGATAAAACCACAACTTTTGCAATGGTATGCTGTAGGCTGTTCCTACCAGCTCCACAGAACCAATTGCATATAACTCTTCCAAATTAGATGTAACATTACCTTGCAGTTGAAATTGATCATAATGGGAATATTTTCACCACAGAAATCAGCAACATTATAAATAAAAACTTTTTTACCCAAAGAGATGCTTATTAAACCCAAAAGGATGCTTTTTCCCCAAAGAGCTACTTTTTAGCAGAACATCACTGCTTTGAAATCTTACAGGCATAAATTTGAATCTCTATGTAATAGAGATTTAAAGAAAGCTACTTAACTTCTCTGAACCTTATTTTCTTCATGCCCATAACAAGGATAATTTCTCCCAAATTGGTTGTTGCAAACCTAAATGATGTACTAATTGTATATTTAAAAAAAAACCTTACAGCACTTAGCAACCATCAAATGATAGCCATTGAATAATATTATTATTTGTATTATATTAGCCAAAGATCAATCGTGGAGACCATGTTTAGCAACCCTTCCTCAGCAAGGTGAGTTTTACCTTTTCAGAAACAATTCTAGTCATAACCCAATTCAAAAAAGCACTTGAAAGCTTCTTACTCTCTTCTTTAGTAGTGCGTTCTCCCTTGGATCTATTTCTTTCATTGCAAGCCCCTGCCTGCACCACTCAGTCAGGGTCAGGGCGAACTTTACCCAATCAACAGTGACATAATCAAAACAAATATTGTTTCAGTTCCCTCATGACACAGTTAACTCTCAGCATCCAACCATTCAAGGTTGAGCTGCTCTTGGTGAGCAGACAGAGGCCAAATCACAGTGTCACCAGTCATTGAGCTGTGAAACCTGATGGGGCTCCTCTTGTCTCCTTGGCAGATGGGGAGACTGAGTAGTTCAGTGACTTGCCCTCTAAGTGTGGCTGGGTCTATGTTATTAAATGTTTGCAACTGTTTAAAAGCTAAACAGTGCAAAGAAGGCAGGCAAAGACTCAACGGCATCCCACTGTTCTCTGGTACCAATTCCTACTCCGCTTCCTCCTCACATGGCTACCACTGTTTTTCAGTGTGCCAAATAGCATACTAAAGAAATATAATAATTTAGTGATATCATTTATTCTCTATACTTCACAGTTAGTATACAGTTTCATATGTGGAAGGACCAAATCTGTTTGGGGGCCATACAAATAGACGGACACTCAACGCTCTGAATGCTCGCATATTTGACGTATTTTCCAGATACCAGAGCTATATTTCCTCTTCCTCTTAGACAAATATATGTGCATCACCATACTAGAGGCTGTGAGAAGTCCCATAGCATGAATATCTTTTTTAAACTTTTTATAAGTCCAATGTCTATTTTTAATCAGCCCAGTGTTTCCCAAGTTCTTTTTGCCCAGAGAACTGCTTTTTGTATAGCACATCTGTAAATCTCAGAGAGCACTCAGTGGAAGACCAGTTGATATGAGCTGATCTAATCTTTCTTTTCAAGATCACAGAAGAAAGTGAGCTTCTTGGTAAATTCTGTATCACTGAACCCACATAACCAGGTCCTTTGTTTCCCATTTCTTGCCACTGTCGATCCTTAGTAAGCAATGGTTGGAGAGATCTAGCATGGGTGATGTCACTGAGGACCAATTCTAGCCCCAAATTCCAATCTATTATGCCAAGGAGTCATTTAGGAGAAAATCCAAGGAAGTAATTAGAGTAGGGAGGCACACCAGGGAAGATTTAAATGAAGAGAGGGAAAGTAAATAATAAATACTGTATGAGTAAGAAAATTAGTGATTGCACACGTGGATGGAGGGATGGATGGATGGATGGTATGGATGCATAATATGTGGATGATAAGTGGAGTGGAAGAAGATGTGACAATGTGAATGAATAAATTAAGAACACGGCAAGAATGAGTGTGTGCATAAGTGACTAAGACAGAGCTGGGGGTTTAGCTCAGTGGTTCAAGCACTTGCTTGGTAAGTGCAAGGTCATGAGTTCAATCCCTGATACTCAAAAAAAAAAAAAAAACTAAGACAGTGTTGCCCCTCAATGCCTTGATTCAAGTAGCAGAAGCTCCCTCTCAAGAAATGACACTCACAGGTATTATGTAAGAGCATTTCCCTTCCTATTTTCTTTTTACAAATCAGTTACTAAGGACTTTGGATTTTTGTCCTGATGACAATGGAAAGACAATGAAGAGTATAAGCAGGGGGAATTGTGATTATATTTATGCTTTGGAAATATCATTTGGGGTAGTGGTTGCCTCCTTTATGACCCTTCCTGATGGAGTTATGCAAAAACAATTTTTGGTCTTTGTCTCTTTATTTTCCCAAAACAAACTATCAGAAGACTGAAGAACAGTATAGTCATTTTGCTACCACTTTGATCAATCTTCATTTCCTCCTGGCTTTGAATCCTAAAAGAGATTATAATACCAGAGACATTCACCTCTTGAGTTGCTTTTATAGTATTTTCAAATGGAGATCAGGACAGAGAGCTCATGGAAGTAAACTTAGGGAACATTAATTGACTAAGAGCACTAGCCACCCTTAAGAGGTGTTTATGCAGCACTGAATTTGCAAATTGACAATTTTAAAAAGAAAGTAATATTTGATCATGAATGCAAAACTGTTAGGTTCATGAATATGTGATGTGGGCCCATGTTAACAAAGTCTCAAGGCTGTCTATGACCTCATAGAGCAATTAGCATCACCTAATAAATGAAGCAAAACAACAGATGGCTGGTCTCTGCTAAGTTCATAAGGAAAGCAAATTCACTCATGTACTTCATAAATGTACACTAAATGCCTATGTTGTGGATGCAGCAGACACAACAGTGAATAAGCAAATGCTCTGCTTCATGAAACTTGATTTAAATAAGATGTGATGAAATCCAACAGTGTTATAATCTAAAAATACCTTATAAATCCTACAACTGAATCCTCTCATCATTCAGATGTAGAAATTCAGACCCAAAAAAAAGAGAAAGTAATCCTCCTAAAGTAACCCAACAATTTTTTAGCAAAGTTGGAATGTAATCCTGGTTTCCTGACCATAAATCCAGTGTTTATTTGTCCACACTGAACTGCCTAGGTTACAGTGGTTCCAGAATGTTTGATATCATGACCCTAAAGGAAAGCTATGGTACCATAACTCATTGTTTAATCATGGAGACATAGATACCACAGTCTTGATCTCCATTCAACATCTAAGTTTTCTTCAGAATCCTCAGATCCTGACCAATGTTTTCAGATTTGTAGATCAATTACTGCTATTTTAAGTAAACTAAATTAACCAGGGCTCAGGATTATCAAATAGCAAAGAAAGGAAGAGGACTGACATCTTGCATTGTTTCCTAACAGGCAAGCAGAAAACAGGAAGTAAAAATGGAATGAGATTTGGAATCAAAACTAGTTTTGAATCCCAGTTCTGCCTCCATAAGAAACTCACACTCAGTGACCCTCAATTTCCCCACTTGCAAAATGAATCCTCATAAAATTTTTATGTGAATTCTATGAAATCAAATACATAGAATATAATAAAGATTTTTAAAGTGCCATTCCTTATTCATCTCACACCTCCTTTCCCTTTTGATGACCAGTTTTCCTATTTTAAGATCTGTCAATGAACTAAAAAAATGTTCTAACACTTAGTTTGATGAAACATAAAAATGTAATAACCTTAAAAATTCTGAAGAAAATGTCCCTAAACTTATGGTGTACACACATGCTTGGGGTTTGTGTTCTTTCACTTGGTGGAGTTTTCATATTTTCAGCCTTTGGGCAGACTTAAATTCCAGGGGGACTGCCTCGCCTGATGTTTTGGCACGTTCCCTGGTCACAGTTGGAAGCCAGAGGTATAGAAATGAATGAAATGGAAAAATAATGAAAAACAAAAATCAATCACGTCTTTTCTTTTTACTTTCAAACCCAAGAGCTCCTTTGCCAGACAAGGTATTATCAATATAGAATACTCCTGTGACTAACTCTCACAGCATGGTCTTTGGGAAGATATACCAAAGCAACATCTTACTGTAGGCCAGAGAAAACAAAGCTTTTTTGTTTGCTTGTCATTATCATGTGTTTGATAATGATACCAACAGAATGGTATAGGAGAAGAAGCCATCCAAATCCACATGGAAATTAGCATCAGCTTTCTGTAACACCCCTCCATCAAACTAGTATCTCAAGTTTAGGCCTCTTCCAGCTTAGCAGAGGAGATTAACCTTTCCTGCCACACTCCCTTTACCTTAACACCACACCTAAAAGAGGCCACAGTTTCTTTTCAGCAGATCCAAAGACAAAGCAGGGATGTTAACAAGGGAGCTTTCCATGTCAGAGACTTCCATTATGCGTGTGTTCTGAGAGATGGACTCACAAAGCCCTCCACAGCTTGTAGGCTCTGGAGCTCATTTCATCATCAATAGACATTAACAAGACAATGTAAATAAATCTAAATGCAGGAAAAGTAGAGCAAACGCTGAGCACCAGGTAGAGGTCTGCAGAGGAAAAGGAGGTGCCAACCCATGGCTCTGCTTCTAACTTTTGGTGCACCTTTAGGCATCTATTCCCCACCTGGGCTTCACGGAGCTGTCCCTGGGCCTGAAGAAGTGTTGGATCAGATAGTCTCTGGGGACTTCCCAGGTCTGGTGCCCTAAATGGACAAAACAAGATGTCCACAGCAAGCGTCTTGGAGCTGGGCCACACTAGTGATCTGAGAATTCCAGAAGACCACCCATGTTTAAAGTCATTTTCAAAAGGGAAGGGGATCAAGAGATGGAGGTGGGGAAGAAGGGGTGAAAAAAAGAAACTGGGACATGTTATGTACAGGTGCTGACTCCACACAAGGAATGTAAACATTATAGACTGCAATCCTACAAAAAAAAAGAAAGAAAGCAAGGAGGAGAGGTAAAGTGATGAAAAGAGGAATAAAGATGTGTTGTGTACATCGCCAGCTCCCCACGAGGAATATTACCATCACGTACTGCACACATGTAGTAATAAATTAAAATAAAAGTAAGATCATCAGCGACAGTGGACTGGCCAAGAAGGAACAATGTACCTGCCCAATTTGAATAATAATCAGAAAGGAGACCAAGTGGCAGACACTGAGGAGCCACTCACAGCTCTGCCACTTTGGGGCATTTCATTTGCCATGGAAGGGGCTTTCTTCCTCCAGTCAGAAATAGCAATCTGAAAGCCTGAGTTAAAAGACTTTTCTGACTCATGAGCAGACTTAAAATCCTAGATTTTGAAAAACTCCTAACTTTTGCAAAAAAAAATCTTTTACATTAGAAACCTAACAGTGGGAGCATTAGAGTCAGCTTAGAGCACTTAGCATATGCCAAATACGGTGACTAATAAATGGAAAGCAAAGGGATCAACACAGCCCCCAGCCACAGCTCATGTCTGTGAAAGAGGCAGACGCACAGGCTGTAAAGACGAGAGAACTGTGAAGAACAAGAAAGAAGCTGTCTCTCCTTTCTGGAGGTGGTAGAAGCGCCACTGTCATGACAGAGACTTCCACTGGCACTTAAAACAGCTGTTTCATGGACTTCTGGCTACAATGAGTGTTACAAGTGAAATAATGAAGGATGTCCCTTTCTTTATTTAGAAAGGACAAAGACTGAAAATGGAATTGAACCTCAGTTTCCTCATTATTCCTGGGAATAATGCTACTCGCTGCTCCACTGAAATAGAACCTTTTAATTTCATGCAGATGTAGAACACATGCACTTAAAATAGAGTGAGCTACTTAGTATACTATGTGTGCAAACTCCATAAAATAGAATGAGCAAGGCAGAAAATGATATTGAGGCCTACCTCCATGAGAATAATCAACTCTGAAATTACAGATTTGAATAAAGTTATATCATTATATCATTAAATAACTACTGTCTTTCTGCAGGAATCTATAAAATGTTCCTTAGGTGAAACTTTCTCACTGCAATTCCTGAGGCATCTTTGGAGGTAGACGAGGAACAGGAAAGGTATTATGGTTCTTCATAATTAGGTTGAGCCTAGTCCACTCCCAAGATTAAATAGACTCCTCCTTTGCACCTAGCTGTTTCTAGCTACTCAGTGTGAATATTGTGATGAAACCGGAGGCCCTCATTGGGACCACCAGCCTCCAAGGTCACCAAACTCCATGGCACCCATGAAAACACTGAGTCCCAATGAAACTTCATTTACTGGTGCCAACAGCATTTCAGGCCCAGAGCTGACCTCAAGCAGAGCTAGTCTGTAGAGCTTGGCTCCTTTTCTTACCAACTTTTTCAGTCAAACAGGTAACCAAGGAAAATTTAGCATCAAATATTCTGGAAGCAATTCCATTTGGGGTAGTTGGAAATGGCATTACAGTGCAGCTACATTTTTAGGTATGTCAAGTAGAAAAGAGGGTAGAGACATGCCTAGTAATAGAAAAGTCTTCAGCAAAGGCTCAGAAGGGTCAAGGAGCCTGGGAACCTGTTCAGTCTCCTGCTAGAAAAAACAGTAAGTCGTCTGGAGGCAGGGATTGTGAAGGACGAGCTAAGGATATGGGCAAGAGCCAAGTCATAAAGGACTAGCCTGTGTTCCAAAGTAAAAATACTGGCCTCTGTCCAGTAGCCATGGGAGCCACTGTGAGCTTTCAGACACAAGAGTGGCGTGGTCAGATTCATCTGTCTGTAAACCACTCCCTCTGGGCACTGAGAGGGAAGGTTGATGGGGAAGAGACTGAAGCTGGGAGGCAAGTCAGGAGGAGTTTCACTGCTACTTTTGTGTGGAGCATCTATTCTACAAGGAACAATAGAAGAGCAAATCATGTGGCCTCCCAGTCGTCCATGTGGACTAGTGTGGAGGCTGTTTAGTACCAGATAATCTCCCCAATTCTGGAGAATCAGATACAGGGCCAAGTGAGAGGCCGTAGCATGAAACACTGGTTCTAGAGAAGGAAAAATGCCCCCACAGAAACCTAGGCTTTCAACTTAGCAGTTTGTGACATTGAGCAACTCAGTCAACCTGACAGGACCTCAGTGTCTTCATGATACACCAGCAGTCATGATGCCACCAAAGCCAGTGTGCTGTGAGTCAGAGACATATCCAAGTTCCCCAAGTTCTCCAGCAGAACAGCAGGCACAGAAGAAGTTGTCATAAGGGGTAGAACCAGTGTTACAGTGGAAAAGCCTTCTTTTGCCAAGAATGCTCTCAGAAAGGCCCCATTCACCAAGACAGAGGCTGACTCCATTGCATACCAGTAACCAAAGCAAACAAGAGCAATGAGGACAAACCAGAGTGATTGCCTACAAAGGAGGCTCAGGTGTCCCTTTGATGGAAAGCAAAAAATCAGCTCAAGTCAAACAAGCCCATACACATCGACCAGAGCTGCGTGTTCTCAGCAACCCTGGGCACATTCCCACATAGCCTGGTCTGACAAGCTGTGCTGGCCCAGTGCCCAGCTTCCAATCGGAATCTACAAGGCCCAGAGATTCTTTGAGAATTTCTCTCAGTCTCTCTCTCTCTCTCTCTCTCTCTCTCCTCTCTGTCTCTCTTTTATGCTTGTTATGGTGCACAATGGTGAAACAATATATGGTTTCAGCACATGTACAAATCCTTTTCAATTCTGATCTCCCTAAGGGAGTAATTACTTCTAGAAAGCAACAGTGCCCACATGGCCCACGGTTCCGAGCACAAGCACCACAGCTAGTGTCTTATCTAGTAACAGTTCTCATTCTAGAATTGAGACTCTTCAGTGACAGATATGTTGATATTCCCAGTGCAGACAAGGATTGAGATTTCTGCTCCATAGCACTTGCCTGGAAAATGGGGGCCCTCCTGGCTGGAGATAATGCTCAGTTCCACCTACCCATTCTCCCTTTCCTATCTCCTGACTCTCATCATCTTCTCCCTTGAAAACATTCTAGAAATTTCTCCTGACCCCATTCAGGTGTCATCTTCCTCCTTCTACCACTTGTTTTTTGCTCAGTTCCCTGCATTCCTGGCTGCTTCTTACCTGGTAGCCACTTTTGAATCACTAAAAACAAAAAACAAAAACATTCTGCCTTCTCCATGACACTGAGATGTTCCCTGCAAGTCACTAGCAACCATTCCAAATCTGGCAAGGTCTCACCCTATTTGCCCCCACTTCAGCATTTTGCAGCTTGACCACCTTCCAGTTTGGGAAAGCTGCTCCTCTCCGGGCCCTCTGACACTCTTCCTTCCCTCCTGGCTTCCCTAGCCCAGTGCATCCCAGATGATCCCTCTTCTGCCCGCCTCTACACATGGGCTTTCTGCAGCTTCCCAGGGCCAATTCTCATTCCATAATCCTTTCCTGAAAGATGCCACACATCTTTCACCCCACAAGAATCCAGAGTCATCACTCTAAGTTGTCTCCCTCCCTCTTTCTCTCTCCCTCCTTTTCTTCCTCCTCCCTTTCTCTCCTCATCTCTTCTCTCTTCACCTTCCCTATCCTTCTCTTTCTCCTTCTTCCTGTCTTTTCTTCTTCTTCATCCAGAACAGCAGAGCCAGCTCCCTGACAGAACTCCTACCTACCCATCCTATCCTGGCCTCAAGCGTGGCTTTCCCAGTCCAAATTCTCAACTTCACCACTAAAACCTTCTCATCAGCGTGTATGCACTGCCTCCCCACCCTTTCCAGCCAAGGTAGAGAGCTCAGGCATCATGGACTCCTCTATCCTGCCCTCAACTTGACAACTCCAGGTTCTAGTCAAAACCTCTTCCTGTGGTGTCTGAGATTCTGTCCTGTCTTCAGAACCTCCTTACTTCTCCTGCCTTCTCAGAACCCCTTCCTCCTGCCTTCCTTCTGAAGCACAGAGAAGCTTGTGTGCAGATCAAAACTGCCAGGCTCCCACCCCAACTCCTTAACATAGCATTCCACTGCTTCTCTATCCCCTCATCAGAAAGTACCTAGGGAGGTCTGTATCCTCCACTGAATCACAAATCCTCAGTAGCTATGACTTTGCCTCAGTGGTTGAGCAGCAGCCCCTGTGACCCATAGTAGGTTCTCAAAACACACTTGAAAAAATGAGTGACCCTTCAATCTGCCCACACTCCCCAGGTTTTTCAGACTTCCTCTCCAAAATCAAAATACCCTCCTCTGATTATTTTAAGATAAAGAATTTCTTTGGAGCAGTTATGGAAACTATACCAACTATGACAAAATTTTTAGCCATTTTAACTTTCCACATAACTGGCTTGGTCCTCTGTGTTTATCCACATTGACAAAAAACCTCCTTGTTACAGGCAATTGGTAATAAAAATAATTTCATTATTTTTTTATTCCAATTTGATGTTATTATCTGGGATCCAACTAGAAAAAAAGCACTCTGTTTAATACAAAGGGAATTCAATTACACAGGTAGTAGAGGTGTTGAGATGTTTTGGCAGGTAATGCTCAGATAGGCAGCAAGCTGTGACCATGCTCAGGTTGGACAGTCATGGAAAAACTGGACTGGTCACTGACTAGAAGCTGGAGGTATGACATTGGCAGAAGTCCTGTTGTTAATATAGCTTAAGATTCAGGGCTCTGTGCCTTCAGGATTTCCTTCTCAGACCCTGGGTCCAATCTTTCCTACAATCATAATTTTGAATTCTTTTTCTTTTAAAGGGTCCACACAAATTATATAGGCTTTAGGTCTCACAACCCGGACTGACCGTGAACCATAGAGAAAATCTCACCAATGCTAAGACTCACGATGTCTAAGACTGAGAGGTGGAACCAGATCCCTGGCTGTTCCCTTCTGATCCATCTCCTAGATTTCTGCCAGTATTTTTCATTGGCCAAAATCAGAAAGAATCCAGTTGATGTGGGAGCTCAAGAAACACAAAGAACACTGCAAGATCAAGACTCTCTGTGAGACTGAACAGAGCAGGGAAGGATAAAGAACAGATCCAAGAACAAAGAAGCCAGGAACTGGCTAGTGCACCAGCCTCACTGAGTCTTCCTCTGGTCCCAGTGATAGTGATGAATGAAGGGGTACAGAGTTGTAAGGATGCTACCAGTGAAAGGCTGAGTATCTTTTGAACTCTGGAGATGTCCCACAGGGCAGCATTATCCCAGGGAATATACAATATATCTGCATCTGCCTCCCAGTCCCAAAGGCAATAAGCTTTAGGGAGGCCAACTCACACTAACCAAGCTCATAGAAGCTTGACATGTAAGCCTGAAAACATATACACTAATTTGTGAAAAGGAATATTCTTGCAGCATGAGGTATAAAGAATGTGTAAAAGTTTCTGCATTCTGGTTTTGCCAAAGTATGAAATAAATAACCCCATATGGATCAAGATTAGAAGGGAATTTAAAACATGTGGTCACGTGACCAGGTGGAAGGATTTTAAGTTTACATTTTTCTGTTTATTTGTTTCCATAATTAGAGAGAAAAATATCACTGCTGGAGTGCACGTGTATACAGAACACTGTGTCACTGTACCCATCAAACAACCTGATTATTAGCCCTTGGAAGAGTTCCACACATTTCCAGTACAACTGGCTTGTTTTCAGTCTCTTATAAAGACAATAGATCTATAGCCCATGTCCATTCTCAAGGTACCTATATGACCCTTAAAAGATCCCTAAAAGATAATGAAAAGGTCATTATCCCCCCTTCCACTCAATCACATTCTGAGGATCTGAGGACAAGACACTGTGGTTAATATACACAAAATCATTTAAACTAAACAACAAGGTAAGAAAGTAGGTAGCATTGTCTCTGAAGTGAAAAGAAGTAAGGATCAGAGAGGTGTGTAAATTGCTTAGAGTCCTACAGCCAGTAAATGGCAAAGTTGGGATTAAAACCCAACTCCTCTGACTTTAAGAGCAGTACTCTTTTCCTGTCCTTGTCTGATTCAATAGCAAAGTACAACTAGGATTATTCAAGACAAGAAGAAATAGTCTCTATAACATGTACAAAAGAGCAAGTCCTATTCTTTGATTTTTGAGGAAGAAATGCATGAAAACATATTGACATCAAACCAACATGGCTCTGGATTGGCAGGGTTTTTTTTTTTTAATATGTGAACCTATTTAGAGCACTATTTGGCTGTCATCTTCCAACTCCCAGCATCTTTCCCATAATGCAGGCAGCTGCATGCAGGGCTGAGGGTAAGGCAGAAGCCCAAGAATTCTCCTTGGAGGGCTTTACGCTCCATCTCTTCATCAATAACTACACAACACTGGCTCTTAGCAGGAAAACATCATTAGCCTTCAGTTACCAAATTAAACCTGGACCTCTTCAGCCTGCCCACACCACTCCAAGGGAAGTCTGGGACAAGACCAGATATACCAGAGTTATGGGGCCAGTCCAAAACACAAAGAATATATTTCCTCCCCAAATATGAAGGCAGCACTTGAAGAAGGGTGTAATAATAGGTTTTCCCAATATGGTTGCTTTCATGGAGCTTTACAAATATCCCTTCATTATACTCTAAGAATACCAAGTCTGGATTTCTTCCTTCCCTTCTTCTCTTGCCATGACTTTTCTTCCTTCCTTCTTTCCTCCGCCAACAGTCACATCCTGACCTCTTCCTCTGCACCAACACGTACGCTGGAACCCCCTGGGTTGCGGGGAGCACAGTTACTGACATGAATAGTCTCTTCTTGGTGTCTAGTTAGGGACACTAGTAAATAAACAACTCCAAGGGAATATGACCAGGCCTGGAATACAGTTGTGCTATTTTCCCATTTTACAATGTGGGAATATTTAAATTTATGCGGGGCTACCATTATCTTGAGATATTGGAAGCTAAGGTCAAAAGGGACAGCTCAGAAGTGGTGACATTTTATACAACGTTGCAAATCTAGACCTTAAAATCTGTGAAGAAAGCTTGACTTTGATGGGACTCTTGAATTCTAATAGTATGAAATTCTAAGAAAAAGAAATGAAAACAAAGCTATTTTCTTTTTCCCTTAGAGAGAAGGCTGGGGGAGAGATAAGGAACAAGGTTAGTAAGTACTGCTTTCTTTTCCTCATTCAATTGACTCACATGTTAATTATGTTTCAGTTGTACTTTTGTGTGCATTATCTAACTTTTGCTTTCTGATAACCTATGAGGTAGTTATTGTTTCCACTGTACTGGTGAGAAAATGGAAGCTCAGAGAGGTCAGCAATTCTCTCCAGGGCACACAGCAGAGAGAAAAATGGGTCTTTCCAGCGCACCTCAGTGTGTCTGCTGACTAAGACGTCTCTGTGCGTGTCATGAGTCCTGGAAAACAGCCGTGTTATTCAACTGCCGTCTCCCAGGCTTCACACGTGGAGGGAAGGTGTGTTCAGGAGGCTCCAGGGTGTTGGGAAGAAAGTAAAGTGGGTTTTAATGGAAAAGATTGTTCTACTTATAGCAACTCCAAAAAAAAGTGATTCACTCTTCAGGCCTGACATGTTTTAAGAGACAGACATGCCTGTAAATTTGGCCAGACTCGTGGGTGCCAGATGATAATTGACAAAGACCGTAGGGCTTGGCGATCAAGCCAGGACTTCCTCATGTTCCTCACTGTGCTCTCCAGGGACCCAGCCTGGTGCATAATTAAGTCAAATGGCTGCAGAAGGAAAGAGATGGGTCATTTTCCCTACAGAGAGGTTTTCTTCTTGGCAAGATGCAGAATGACACACTTCAGGCAGCAGGAAGATCATTTCCATAAAAGTTGGTGAGGAGGGAGGGAAATTGTGAAGTTACTGAAAGAAAAACAAAGCCCAAATACCATAAACAGAGTATGGAGTTCCCAACTAGAGGCACAATTATCTCTTACCTCAAACTTGGAAAAGACTCAAGTGAGCATTATAAGAGATTTTCTCATGCACATGAGTAATTGCCCCCACTCATTAAAACGTTATAGATGAGCCTCACTTGGAAAGCAGAAAAGTGTGAATTCCAATGCAAGACCCCGAGGAGGCTTAAAGGGGCTCCAAGAAGTCCTAGCGGAAAGCTTTGAGACAGCACAGCATCTAGGAAGTAACTCAAAAAGAAAGACAAAAAGAAAAGAATATCACCCAGTAGGAGCACCCCGATCATGCATGTCTGTAAATACAGAGAGATGTATTTATGTCTAAAGAATGAGGGGGAAATGGTTTTTCAGTACCACTTCCATTTCAACCACCCAGATTCCTCCTTCTTGGGTTAAAGTTAGTATCTGTTAAAATGAAAGAGTCTCTGGGATTTATAATGACAGAATTTAATGTAGGTGTGGTTCATGTAGGATTTAATGGCATGACAAGGACCATACTGATATCCTTAACTCACAAGATTTGGGACACCCTCTCCCCATCATAGATACTTTCTGGACATTTCAAAGCTGTTGAGCCAGCCAAAAAGAACACAGGTCTGCATTTTAGGTCTTAGAAGGTGTAATATAGTCCTTCAGTTGATCACAAGCGAACTGAACCTAGAATTCGAAATAATCAGATTTGGATTTTTGACTCTGAGTCATCCTGAAAGTTCTGTGGCTTGGCTGACAATGGTAGTAACAGTCACCAAGATAAGTAATTCAGGAGAAAGAGTAACAGGATAGAAGGAAACAAATAAAATGAATTTTATACATGGTCTTCTGAAGTTGAAGTACACATAGGATATTTCCAAGAGAGGGGTAACCTACAGGCAACCGATTGCCAAAATTTCAAAGAACAGGTCAAAAAATTAGAGATGATATTCACTTTTCTTGGCTTTTTGTGTATAAAAGATGTTACTTGATTCTTGCTTCCTTATCATCATTAGCACCATTTGTCATTCAGTGTGGTGAGCATATTTCTCTGTAACTCAGTGAAAGAGTTTTTGAGTTGGGGTAAGCATTCTCTTTGGAAAGGAGGCATGTGCCTTCTCCTCAGAGGACTTTACTCTCACATTATCCTCAAAGTGTTGATCAAAACAAACACTATAGGAAGGGTACAGGTCTCCCAGGGATTTGATGGCAGAGAAGACAGTCACTTAGTCACTTTCAGTGGAGGACTGATGATCCTGATCTACTGCGATGACCCATCTGCATGTAGCCCTTCAAACATGACAGCACCCTCACAGGCTTGGTTTCTTTTTTTCTGGTATATATAATATATAGAGTTTCATATATTCCACAGTAGTATGTCTGGAAAACCCACGAAAAATATTAAGAAAACAAACACCATCTTCCCATTGCAATAAGCACTTTAAATAATGAGCTGCATTTTAATTCTTTTTATTTCTACTCACAAATAAATGTATTTTTAGATATTTGATCTCATTCTGTACTTTTCCCCCCAGGTATTATATATTTAGCATTGTCCTAACACTAAATATCTAATAATATTACTTTTAATGGCTGAATAAGACCTTTTTATATAAATGTCATAATTTAGCCAATATTCATCAGTGGATTTGGAGGCTGTTTCCAGTTTTTTGTTAGTATAAGTAGCATGACAACAACAACCTTCACGCTTAAATCTGGCCATACCCTATGCTGCTCAGATCTGAACAGGCTGGTACATCGAAAAGGAAACAAGCAATGATGGTAACTAACCCTAACCCTAACCCTAAGGCAACTGCTGGGATCAAAAAGAGTAAAGAAGCCATCAGCACAGCCTGAAGGAGGGGTTGCTGCCTGAAGCCAGAAAGGGCTGTGGCAGGAGGAAGGGTCTCCTAACAATGATTTCCTCAGCAAAGACAGTCAATCCCAAACTACAGGAGAGGGGGCCAGAGAATACCCTAAACCCTCTTTCCAGTGATCCCCTCTAGCTGAACACAGTCAGCAGACAGAGGACAAGTGGGTGAAGACAAAGTGTCGACCAAGTTCAGCACCCACCGGGTGTGTGGCGGGCTCGCAATAGTGTAAGGCCTCTCTAGAAAGACAAATAGCAGATGCCCAGCTCAACACATTGCTTCTCCCCTTCCTACACTAGAGACATGAACACTACAGATTTACAAAATGGCTTGTGTGTGCCCAGTGTCTCTGAAGTGTCACCGTCTGAGCTCCAGATGAAGCAAAGCAGCCCAGTCTGTTTGACCCAAGCCTAGGACTGGTCTATGCTCTTCCCTACGCCTTATTCTGTGGCAGGCATGGAAGAGCCTTCTACTACTTTGTCTCTGAACCAGCACCAACCTGGGCAACCTGTCTATTAGCATACTTAGGACGGTCTGAAATTAGGCTTGGTGTCAAAGCCAGTTATATAGTGCATGTCCAGGGTGATCCCTATCACTACTGCTACATAATTATTAAACTTCCATGACTTAACTTCATCTCCAGTTCCCCATTTTTCAGTCTTCAATTACTGTTACAGGGAGGAGCACTGCCTTTAATACGAGCTGGTAGTCTGAGGCCTTGATAGCCTGACTAACTTTGGCCAGCCCCGTTTTCCTGGTTGCTGGTCTCTGCTTCTTTCCCAAGTCATTGGTTGGCATCTTGCCTTCAAGTTAACTGACCACCTATGACTATTTGTATTCATTCCTAAGTGGAATCCCTGCTCGCCAGAAATATTTGCTGTTGTGTTCTGCCGCAAGGTCTAGGACTTCAGCGATCAAGTCTAGCTAAGATGCAACCTCAAAACATTTCAGGCACAGCATTTTGGGTCATTCTAAAAGTCTAGTTATGATTCTAACCAGAGCACAACACAGGCTGAATGTTCCTCCCACTGAGGTTCCATTACGTCTTGTAGTTGGTTGTGTAACAACTGGCTGAGTGCTAAGCTTTACTAACTGTGAGAAAAGACAATAAAAATCCAGGTAATTTGGCTGCTGCTTTTTGGTAATGACATCACCTTCTTTCTAGGGTTCCTGACTCCCAAGTCCAAACTAGGGGTTCAGATATTCTAGTAAGTACTGGGTAAGTAATACAGAAGTGCTCTCCCCTGAAGTAGAGAAATATGGTTTATCTCACATTCTTGTCTGATATGCAGCAGTGAAATCTTTTGCTAGGTCCTGAGCTATGAAATACACCTCCTGTTTTATTATGGCAAGATTTTTCTTGCTGGGGTCTACATCCTGAGTGTCTTTGAAGTCAGTAACATCAGAAGTTAATTCCAAGCAGGTCCTTTAGGTCTTTCGCATGCTTGGGTGCTTTATAAATTGCATTCAAGGTTAATTTAAGTTCTTGCAACCCAATAGACATTGTCTTGTGTGCCTCTATTTCTTTGTCTCTTTATTTCCAACAGCACAAGCTCAAATCTTGTCTTTGTTTTGTCAGGTGGGTCCCATTAAAATCTTGTATTAAACTTTGCCTCTTTTGAAGTACCAGACCTCATCCATCTGTTTTGTTTTTTTAATGACTTTATTTAGAATTTTTTCAAAGTTAATGGAAATATTTGAGGGACAGAGAATCTGGTTAAGTGATCTTTCAGTTAACTGAGGGTTATTGTCAACCAATATTTTTAGATTTCTGCATTTCATTTCATTTCAATTGTCCTTTCTATTTGTTTCAGCTGTGCATCCCCCATGATGCAAATTCCCTTTCTTCAATCTTATTTTACCCTTTCTCCTCCCACTCTGGGAATTGGATGCCCAGTAATTTGCCCCTACAGGAACTGACTGAGGAAGGTAACTTCTGCAAGAGATGAAGAAAGGAAATAACCCCGAGGAAAGAGAATATCTTCCCAAATCCATAAAGCAAATCTGATTATCTTGGACTATATATAATCATCAAATATAAACATGTAAAAGGATCATAAAAAAATAGATTTTAAAACTAAAGAGCACTGGATCACAGAAAAAATAGGCCAGAAATAAGGCAAGAAGGTTCCAGAATATTTCATATTGCTCCTGGCATTGATGAGTGTGTAATCATGCTTATCAAGCTGTTTCTCAGTACTTGGGCAAAAAATGAAAAATAAATAAAACTCATGCATTTACCAAATTACTCAGAAATATGCCTTTTCCCACAAATTTTAAGCAATGACCTTTAGCATGAAACATTTTTATTCTAAAAAATGTTAATATAATCCTTACTATTTAAATAGAAAAGTTAAACTATTCATAAAAATAGTATCCCTGTTTTGTATGTTACATGAAATAACCAGAAAGCAACTGAGGGCCTAACTCCTGTGGGTTTTTTCTGATTTTTTTTAAATAAGCTCATTATTTGGAGTCTTCAAGTGTAATCAATTAAAAGAAATGATGACTACTAAGGAAATGGTTTAACCCTTGGCTTCCTTCACACACTCCAACATCACATTTCACTGGCCAGGATGAACATGTAGAACAAAAAGTTCCTGAAAAGGTAAAACAGGACAAGTACAACTATAACCAGTTATATCCCATTGGGATTTGGGTGGCACAAAGCGTAACACCCAATTCAGAAAATAATTTACGGAACACAGTGACACCTCTGGACCAGTATTAAACATGAACAAAAGTATATCCCTCCCAGATTGGGGGATGAGATAAAATAATGATGTTAAGATCACATTGTCTAGGAGAAACTTAAAATATGAGATTGTTAAAGTGTAGCACAATACGGGATTCTGCATTCAGTTCCAAATCCAGAGAGAGCATTTGCCAACTAAAAGAACTTTAAAACCTCAGTATGGTCAGAACACAAAATGAATCCAACCACCAAAATAAAATAAAATAACTAAAATCAAGAAGGCAAAAGGAAACATTATGAAGACATTTAAGGGTAATATTTTATCTACAAGTCTGAGAACACAAATTGTCCAGGCCACAATGAGTGTATTGATCAATTTGGGACATACACAGGAAGAAGATGTAGATGAAACATGATGATCTACTGAGGGACTTTAGAGGAGAAAAATCAAACACATATCAGAGCCACCAGGTTCTCTGAAGTGTACTGACTGTGTTGTATGTCTATAATTGTCCATATTTCAGAATAAAGGTTAAGTCATTGCAGAAAAATCTTTTAGTCATCTTCACAAAGCACTCTGCTGAATATCATTATTTGACAATCTCTGAACAGGATACACCTGGTTATTATCATTAAGATTCTAGGGCTTAGCCAGGTGTGGTGGTGCCTGCCTATAATCCCAGCTCTCAGCAGACAGAGGCAGGAGGATCACAAATTCCAAGCTAACTGGGCTGCATAGTAAGGCTGTGTCTCAAAAAACAAACAAAAAAAGCCAGTGTTTTGGTACTTAAACAAGAAGCAAACTAGATAAGGAACACTAATCGTGGAGTCTTAATTTAGTCAATAGATTCTACCTGTAGAGGTGAAACTGAGTGGGAATAAAGGTGCCTTCTAATTCTGTGAGCAGTTTGAAGGTCCCTTGCTGTTTGTTGTCCTTTCTAGAGAGCTAGGAAATTCATCTGTGTGCACTTGGTCTTGGCATAGTAACTGTAACTTGTGTGCCTTTTCCACAAGCTTGGGCACAAGTGTCATCATATGTCCACGCTCCTGGGCAGTTGCTTGAGCTCTATTTGAATCAATTAGTACTAGTCTAGCACTGTGCACCACTGGAACCCCAACTGCCATCCACCTTTCTCTCCAGATAGAAACCCAAAGGGCTTCTGTAATCTTTTCATTGAGTCTGAAAACCAGAGAATCAGATTACATTGCGTTTCCCAGACACTTCTTACGAGCAATAGTCCTTTAATAATCCTAACATTAGCCTTGCTAGAGAGACTACTTGCAGTGAGTCACTAAAGAAAATAACAGATATACAACCCCTTTGAACAGTAAAACCCTCCTCACACAATCCTGATTAAGTCGCTAAGCTTTTCGTTTCAGTGTCTCCCACTGATCTACAGAATAAGGCTCAAGGTCTTTGGTCCGGCTTACATTCCTTCCATGGTCCAGCCACTGCCTGTCTTCTCAGTGATATTTTCAGTCATTTTCCCATCAGATATCATCAGGTGACTCCTACCTAACTTCTTAAAGATCCCCAGAAAAAGAGAGACTCCCTGGGGTTTCTGTCTTTCTACTGCATGGTCCTACTTATTAAAATGTCTCCCACCACCACTACCTTCACCACCACCACTACCCTCACTCTGCTTTTCCACTTAGTAAATACCGAATCTGCTCATCCTCCAAGGCCGGGTTAAATTTGTCTTTCCTGGACATTGGAGTCACTCTGTAGCTATATGACATCCAGTTGTCACACAACTCAGCATCAATCTGTGCCACACATTCCTTCATCTTGCGTAACTGGAGCCTGGCAAAGTATCTGATACACAAGGTGTGTGATATGCAGACTGTGTCACAGTAGTGTTTAGGGAAGTGGAATGATTCTGGAAATCATAACACATGCAAAAGAAGAGAGGAAGAAGAGGAAGCGCAGTAGCTCTTAATAACGCTATTAATTATAATGATATTTTCTTTTTTAATACTAACAATAAACTAAGCTAGATTCTACTGGGGAGTCTAGTGTGTGTTAGGCATGGTGCTAGCTTCTTTATAAACATTTTTTGTTAATTTATCACAAGTTCTCTGTGAAACAGATTATTTTTATCATCCTCAGCTATGAGAGATACTGGAAACTTTTCAAGATCACAAATCTTAATGGGGCAAAGCCAATGTTCAAAGCCTGTCTTTCTGCTTCAAGAGTCCAGTTCCTTAATACTGTACCACGCTGACCCACAGAGAAAGCAGCCTGAGGATGACCAGTCTTGGGCTCTTTGCTTTGCTGTATAACGAACTAGCTATGTAATCTGAGATGAGTCATCGTCATTCTCTATCTGGACATCTTGACCAATCCTTTCTAAAATCCTCTCTTACTCCATCTCAAGTTTTACTTCTTCTGGCCCCCAAAATACATCTCAGATCTAACCATTTCTTGCCACTGGTGCTCCACCACCAAAGCCCTAGCCCATGCCCCTTTTGTTTTACACTAAACTTGTACGGGAAATTTCTGACTTGCCACCGTTGTCATCCTGCTCCCCCTGACTAACCTCCAAAGTGAGATTTTCTCTACAACCAGATTGAGCCTTAAAATACCGGCTTCCTGTGGCTTCCCATTTGTTCTCAGGATAAAGACCAAATCCTTAACATGGCACACAAGGCCTCTGCCAACTTCAGGTTCATTTCACTTCTCCTTATTGTTCCCTGAGCTCCAGCTTCTCAGATTGTCAAACTCCACAATCCACCCCCTCTCCTGGTTTCTTGTGTTGTTCCTCAGGCTGCAAGGCTGTTCCCCACGTTCGCCAACTCTTTAACCCTTCCTCATCCATTCTACCATCCCGAGGGTCACTTCCTTAGGGACACTTCCTCTAACTCCTGGCGGCTAAAACAGACCCTGTTAGATGTGCTCACTCCTCTTTCTCTTCATAGCAATAGTTGACGTGCTGATAAAAGACATATTTCTGTATTTATTTAATCAGTATCTGACTTCCCCACAGGCTGTAACCTCCAGGACATTTGTGTCCCTGTTGGTCTGCAGCATTGGGTATGGGGCTTGGTTTTTAAAAGTAAGTGAAAAAAAAAAAAAAAGATGTCAGTATCTTCATCGGAACAATGACAGTTTCCATCATGTGATCTATAAGCCCTCTCTCCATGATGGCCTCTACCTAAGACACTAAGTCACATTCTATTATCTGGGAGACCTAATCAGATCAATAAAGGGGGCAGATTTTAGTTCAGGAGAAGGACATATTTTCTAATAAAAGTAACATCACAGAAGTAGAAGCAGTTTTCCTAGAGAATAATGAAACTAATCAACTAGTAATTACTCAGCCCTCTGCTAAGGATACCATAGTATTAATTGTTGACAGGTGACAATGATTTAGCGTCCCAATTTTTAGAGTCTGTGATTCTGTACCTTACAATATAACCAATCCCAACTCCAAATTCCAACCTAGTGATTAAATAGCAAAGTCATTTATGTAAAACATAACATATACTAAAATGAGATTATAATCCCAAATTTAAATGCTTCATTATATTTAATATGTGTATTGAATACCTTCAGCACATAGCAAGAATACGAATTCCAAGGATCTTGGTCTAGAGATTTTACTGCTTTTCCTTTTTCTATAAAAATCAATTCTACAGCATTGCACATGCCAGACAAGCTCTCCACCTCTGAACCACACCCTCAGGCCCAGTCTAGAGATTCTGATTTGACTGCTTTTCACAAGATACAAGTGATTCTGATGAAATTAGAAGGCTCTTGTATGATCTCAGATTTGGTGTTAGAAGACCAGAGTTCCAACCTAATTAGTTTTGTAACCCTGGTTTCATCATGGAAAGAGGAGCCTTACTTTTAAATGACCTATTCTAGGTACCTGGAAGCCAACACTTCATGGTAGCATATGCTACATTGATCCTAATCTACTACTTATGAAAGGATTTGAAAACTCTTGTCACAAAAGCTTACAATAAATCCTTTGAATGTGTGGTCTCCTTCAGGGAATGGAAGCATATTTCACTTCCCTCAAAAATGATGAGAATTTTGGCAAAGATAAACTCAGCCACCTCAGTGACCAACTGTCAAAACAAAGTTTCAAGATTTCAAAAGCTGCTCCCCACAAATGAGCCTCTTAGAATACATATGGGATGACAAATAACATCCATCTAAGGTAAAAATCTGCCTTCTTGTTCTCTTCCTTTCGCTCGTGCTTTGTTGGATAGTATGCCATTTTTCAAAATGTATTTTAAAAGCACCATTAAAGTAGAAGAGCATGAAGAATCCAGTCAGGTCATTTTGGTTTTTTATTTGGTTCTGTTTTTCATCCTTAAAATTTGTATATTTGATACACTTTGAGGTGTAAAGGAGAAATAAAAGCTGGTATTTTTTCACGAAGTCTGGGAACCAGGAATTCCACCCTACCAGTCTGAACCCACAATCTCACCTAGGAGTCCTCCATTTTCTCAAGCCTTTACTAACCTTCAGGCACTTTGCTAGTTTCTGTAGATGGAAAGGCAATTTATCAGCATCCCCCCCCTCAAGAGGCTTGTTCTCTAGTATGGTTTCCTTCACTGGAACTTGTATAGTGATGGAAATATCTTATATCTTCTCTGTACAACCTGATGGTGGCCAGTCACACAGTAGCAACTTTACATTTGAAATGTGGCTGAGAAATGGAGTCTCCAATTTTGGCCAGTTTTAAGTTAAGGTAAATTGTCATATATGGCTGTCGGTTAACATGCAGCACAGCTCTTGAAGAAAAGGTAGAAAAAACAAGAAGAAGAAGAGGAGGAAAAGGAGAAAAGAAAAAAAGAAGATGGAGGAAGAGGAAGAAGAGGGAAGGATAGAAGAAAAGAGGAAAAGAAGAGAAAGAACAGAGTACCGGAAGTATACAATGATCCATTAATTATCAATAAAATATACTATAATAAAATAAAATAAATAACTTCTCATTGAAACATCTGAGAGTTTTCCAGGCATGGTGGCACACTCCTGTAATCCCAGCACTTGGGAGACTGAGGCAGGCAGATCACTGAGTTTGAGGCCAGCCTGGGCTCCATACTGAGTACAAGGCCAACCTGAACTATATAGTAAGACTCTATCTAAAAAAGAAAAACTGAGAAAGAAAGAAGAAAGAAGAAAGAAAGAAAGAAAGAAAGAAAGAAAGAAAGAAAGAAAGAAAGAAAGAGAAAGAAAGAAAGAAAGAAAGAAAGAAAGAAAGAAAGAAAGAAAGAAAAAATTGAGCATCAGGGTAAAGGCAGTGTATTAGGAAAAGTTTCAGAGTGAAGATTTCTTTTGAAGGGCAAAGAGTGTTTACCAGATGGAGAATGAGCTTTGGGAACAGGAGTGACAGGTTTACAACCCCATAGCAGCTTCAAAGAACACAGTGGGTTTTAGCTTGATGGTGTTGTTTGGTTGAAACACTGTACTCTTCGAGGGAAGGCAAGGTAGGTAACAAAAGAGATCTAACACTGGGATAGAAGCAGGGCTAAGGCCAAATCATAAAGGACCTGATATATAGATCCAAAGAGTCTGGGAGCTTGCACACAGGCAAAACACTGCTCTTGAACACACTCAAAACATTTAAGTGGTGGTTGATATGCTCGTCTCTTGTTTGTTTTCCCAGGGATGGCAATGAAAACTGGTGTTCCCATTGTCTTTAACTTAACTTCCTGCTTCATGCTTGTATTTCTCATTGCACAACATTGTTGGTTTCTATTTTCACATTGCCCCAGAGAAACATAACTATCAAGGTCAAGTTTCTCAAGCTGAGGTCTCTCTTTTTACCTAGACCAAACAACTACTTCAATCCAATCTTCCCAGGTTAGGAGGGAAATTGTTTTCCGGAGAGGAACCATATTTTCAGACTCGCCACAGGCTACAAAAAGGATTCTATCTTCTCAAGTAAAAGGAACCACACTCTTCGTGTGGAATGGAAGCAAATATCTGCACAGCTCAGTAAAACACAGCACAACTCTACAATGACCTGGAGAGTGATGGAGAGGTCCACTGTGACACGGAAGTCTCAAAAGCACTTACTAATCACTGTTAGTGTAAAGTTCTTTTGTTTTCATCCTCAATCAAAATATCATTGTAATTATAGGTGACAAAATAAATCACCTCTTAATGAGAACCTTGCTGTGCCCAGACACTGAGCCGACCACTCAATCTAAATTGTTCCAATTGGTCCTTGTGACATTCTGCAAAGGAAATTTCTTTATTCTCTACCTCACAAATTGATAAAGTGAAGCTCAGAGATGCTATGCCTTGAGACTTCCCAGGGTCACACAGATAATCACTGATGGCATCAAGTTTAAACCTGGAGCAAGCTATGAGAGCTTACTCTACTGAGAGAACTCTACCAACTGGTGTGGTGGTTACAATAGAAGGCTTTCCCACCACCCTCTTCTCCCTGCTGGTGAGATGAGATGAATCTCCTGATAGCTCAGTTTGTTACTTCATCTATCATATTTGGATAATTAGATCTTTACCCCAATCTCTGAAAGGTACAGAAAACATTATGAAGATCTACTTTGAAGAGGTAGGTATTTGGAAGTTACTCAACCATCAAACTAACACATACTGTGCACCTATAATTTTACAGAGCCCTCAACTGAAAGCTAAGGATATAGAAGTAAAATGACTTCAAGAAATGTTCCATTCAGCAGTGAAAAATTGAACTGTTTATAGAATCCCAATCCCTCAGATTTTATTCTCAAGGACGTCTGTGAGCTGGTGGGGATACTCACTGGGGCGACAACTCCAGGCACTAGGGTCTCAAAGGTGTGAGACAGAAGAACACACCACAGATGAGAACCTATGCTGAGCACACTGCATTCGACCCCTTCGCTGAGTTAAGCACTCTCTCCACTCCTGTGAAACACATGGACAGACACTCAAAACATATGGACAAGCATCTAAAGAAAAAACAGTTACCAAGACCACAACTCCATGATTAGGCTACAGCAGTTATCTGGATTCTTATCCAGATATGCTGGTACCAATTGTATTTTTTCTACTGTAAGATAATCTAAATGTTATGGAATCCAGTGACATATAAAGGCAATAAGAGTCACTTCTACAAAAAATTAATTTGAATGCTTTGAAAAGACTCAGGATTAATCACTAAGCAAACGCTTTGAAAAAAGATGGGGGTGAGATGACTGAATAGTGGGGAAACAATCATAAAGTCTAGGAGGATTCTGTACTCAAGTTGCTTCACGAATGTTTTCAAGTTATTATTACATGTTAAAGAAAGCAGAACTGGAAATTGTAGATTGTGCATCATGGCTGTGGTTTATGAAAGAAAGACTACAGTCAGTGATCCATACCCAAAGAAAAGCTTTGGCCTCACATCAAAAGACTGGCAAAGGCATGGACATGTATGTGCTCTACATTAAAATAAAATGTTTATGGTATGTATCTTTTTTTCCCACTTTAACCAACTTTTCAAAGAACTAACCAACTACTGGTTCCAATTATATCTGATAAGAGGTCTTCCTCAGCATCACAAGAGCGAAGTTGTTTTGTGCTTCTTTATATTTTAATTTTATGAGGAAGTTAAGATATTTATTGAGCGTGGCCCTGCCCAAGCTCTGGAATGAGTGACATTTGGTGACTCTATCTCTGATGAGACAAGCCAGGCCTTCATACACTAATGGGCTGAAGAATATCTACAGTATATCTGGCTGCAGGGACAGTCACTATATCCAGCTGGTTCAGCTCTTCACTGTGTCTCACACTGACTTTGTCTTTCAGATGATTCTAACCAACTTGGGATGTGTACCGTCTATCTTTAGGATCTCATTTTCATGTCTCACTTTACTCTTGATCACTTAGTTGCCTCTTTATGCACTGATTTCCAACTTGCTGTGAAAAAGACTGGTGGTATCTTTTGTTTCAAAGTGCCTCTTTATTAACTTTCTACTTAGCAAATATTAACCTATTCTGTAGATTTTCATATTCATGTGTTACTAAAGACTCCACTGGCTATCTACTAAGACATGAATGATTATGAAAATCTGGAATTAACATATTAAAATTTGCACACTGTTAAAAAGTATTGAATTCTTAAATTCAGTGGTTGCCAAACAATCTGGCTATTTCTACAGAACACAAAGCTCTTTACTCTATGTGTGTGTTTATGTGTGTGTGTGCGCATGTATATGGAATTTTAAATGGTTGGAATTCTAGTAATTTTAAGAAAAGAATGAGTTTTTCCAGAGTTTCATCAGTGGGTTGACTTAAGTTAACTATAGTCTTGACTATAGTTAACTATATAACCTTAGTTGTCCCTGCTCTTGTTGCAATTAGTAGACTTATAAAATTGCTATTAGGTTTTATTTCTGCTGATTGTTTGGTTCTTGAGAAACTCAGCTGTATCGTTAGCATCATGACTATTATTATGAAGTTTTTATTGATGGTACACAAAGTTTTTGAGAACCACTGCTCCACTTTTAATCAGAAAGTTTGGGTGGAACTACAGTCCTCTGTCTCCCTGCCTTAAAAATTCGGTTTTTGTCATGTTTGCTTTAGCAGCTGCCATCTCTCAGAGCTGCCCGTATCCTTGGCGCTGCAGATGATTGATAAGTGGAAGTGAAATCTCTTTTGAGCTCAAGACTCACTTACAACCCACTGCCTAAATTGAATAGACCCCCCTTTACAGCTTTCTGATATTTCTTGGCTCTAAACCTTGTCCCGGGAGACATCACATTTTATCATGCTGTGCTCATTACGATAGGATCCTTGTGTACGTAAACAAAAAATTGTGCTGTGCGGCAGAACATTAGGATTGAGATTCATTTCACTATTCTCTTACTAGAGATAAATTTTCTTAGTTAGACAACACATTCCAGCACAGTCTTTGTGAGTTTGGTATCCAGACCATCTCCATCCAACTGCTAGATCTTATCATTTCACCTTCCTGCTAAAAATTTTAAAATAGATTAAGTAACCTGTCTTATATGTCTAGCCACTGCAAACATATTAAAATTTATTTTCAATCAGGTATGCATACTTTCCTTGGTATAATCCCAACCAAATGTTCTCACTTTATTTCCTCCATACACACATTTTTTATTATAACAAATCAACTGTTTCTAGAACCTGGTTCTAAGATGGCCTGCCTCCCTTATGATAATCCAGACACTTGACACCCATTCCCCTGCTCTGTGTGAATTCATACCATACCCTATCTTCAAAGTTAGCCCAGAAGTCACCTTCTCTATGGAACTTTCCCAAACTACCCTAGTCAGAAAGTGATCGCTCCTTTCTCAAACCACAATGATGCATTGCCTGGCATCTCCCTTAAAGTCTGCATTTTCAGCCTTGCATCTTAGTTCACCACATCTGCCCTTTAGACAGAAAATCTCTTGATGATGAAGTTTTCTATTTCTTATCTTCCCACCATCGTACCTTCCAGCAAGACTTGCACTAAGCCTGTTCTGTAAATGAATAAACGAATGAACATGTGAGTTATCAAAAGAATGCATTTGACATACCAGACCATAACCAAATGGCTCTCTTCTCCTGCAGCTTTATTTCTAGACCCTTATTCTGCCATGAACTGACCTTGTTAAGTACCAAAAGCAGGGCTCAGGAGATTGCCAGGAAGTCTCTCACTTCCTTCAGAGGCAGAAAAGTACAGTCTTATTGCAGAACTGATACAGAATGCAACTCTCTCTGTGTCTGTCTGTCTCTCACTTTCTCTTACACACACACACACACACACACACACACACACACACAGAGAGAGAGAGAGAGAGAGAGAGAGACTACACCAAGAAATTTGTCTCAACCAAACTTGCTGAGAAGGAAAGACTTAGTACAGTTAATATCTGACCTGGCCAAGAAAGAAAGGTTTAGGATTTTTACTTAGCTTTAGGTCCTCTTCTTCACAGAAGTTGACCATACACTTGGTATTCCAAATTTTGGGAGTGAAAGGTAGATTTATTAAAGAGCACTATAAGGCAGTAGGTGTGACCCAGAACTGGTCTCAGATGATCAAAAATGATTGGTCATCTTATCCATGGGTAGTTTTCATCTGTAAAATTGGGATTATAATTCTAACCTCTGTGGTTTTCCATAAAAATGAAAAGTGACTCTGAAATTGAAACATACAGTACAATGTTTGGTACTCAAACAATATATATTCCAAAAACACGGAACTTTCCCTCCCCCCACCAATTCTTAATACAAGCATCTATCTTATACTTTACTTCTTATATTCACTGACTAGGTGACCCATTCAATGAACTTCAGTAACCAAAAGAGCTATTACCATCTCTTTTACTGAAAAGCAGACTGATACTCAGAGAAGTCAAATGAGGCTGTCAAATGAGGCAGATAACACATAACAGAGCTGGCTTAAACGAAGGCCCAGCTGTCCCCAGATAGAAACACTCTCTAATGTAACACACAGATTTTTGAGGTTCCACAGTGAGGATGTTAAGTCTGACTAGACATCTTGCGACATGGGCCAATCTCATGGGACAACAGAGCAGACAAGGGCAACCAGGAGAAACAAAGATCACAGCCTGGACACACCACCTTCCTCAGCCTCATCCTTCCCAAGAGGAGAGTTTCCTGGCTGTGCCAGGACCCATTTTATGCTCCATCTCCAAAATGGCTACACTTCACCAGGGGGTAGTAAGAGAGCTTGAACTGCCCAGAGCAATAAGGAGTCCAAATGGGTCAGAGAATAGGCAGGATCTGGCAGGAGTCAGTTTTCTGGTAGGCTTAGTAAGTACATAGACAGATCAGTTATGTGCACATCCATAAACATTTGGGCTGAAGATCAACACCAGCTTCTGTTCTCAAGGAGGACAAAACAATTAGTGAACCCAGCCATTATCCCTTCTGTGCATGCTTCAGTTCCAAAGACTGTGCTAATTTGATTAACTCACATATTACTCTCTCGCCTTATATGTTCTTATGTTTTCTCATCTTGACTCTTTTACGAGGCATGCAAAGCTTCCAACCTAACTTACCGGTGATTATTTCCTACTTCATAGGGAATACAACAGGATTCCAGCACTATGCCTCCTCCTCTCATCCTCTGTGTATTTTTATCCTATGTAGTTTCATCTTTTTCTCAGTATCCTTCCTCACCTCCAGAGCTAACATCACTCTTGTAGCCCATGCTCCCTCTCTTCACTCTTCCTCTAAGATCTTGCTCCACAGACCATGCCCCCTCACACCTGCCATCAATTACATCCACACAGGTTTCTTCTCAGTCAGTAAACATGCCTAAGTCTTGGAAATCCTTCAAAAACCAAAGTAGCAACCCTCTTACTTTCATCTTTTAGATTCCACCTTATATCTTGGGTTTGTCTCTACTACACCAGTTTCATTTGACCCTTAACCCATTACAAAATGACCACTGGAAAGCTTCCATTTATACATCACCATTGAGGCCACCGATGGGTGAAAAGGGAAGCCAATACTGTCCTAGTGATGACTAAACTTGCCAGATAGCGCCCTAGCTTATTTCCCTCCTCTTCGCGCAGCATCAGAGTCTGACACTCCTCACTTAATTTCTCCTCCTAACCTGCTACTGCTAACCTATCACTAAATCTTGACCAGAAAGGGTCATAGATGAAGGGCCTGGGTCCCAGGCTTGGTTTTTCTACCAACTTGTGTTTTGACTCTTTAAAAAAAAAGTCACTGCTATGTCTAATCTCAGCATCTTCATATCTGTGACAGAGAATCAACCTAAGAGTTGTTGAATTTGACCTCCCCCCGCACCTTGGGTACAGTCTACCTAAATCACTTGCCTTACAGTCCTTATTTGCTTTATGAAGTGCCCCAGGATTAACTTTGCAGTTTAGAGTCTCATTTTCCTCTGGACATTGTCCATTCCACCTTCTCTTACTACTTGTTTCATCACTGATAGCAGAGCTAACTCCATCCGTCATGCTCCCCACAGCCCCACTTCTGAATGTCCCAACTGGCAGAGAACTGAGGTTTCCACTTCACCGAAGCCTGTTTTCATTAACAATTCAATTATTGTTGCATCATGAGCGATGATATGTTCTGCTATGGATGAGCGAAACTGTAACACTGAGCAGTTTCCCAAAGAAGAGACAAAAAAATACAAAAGAAATGATATCTTCTGACATCCAGGGCTGGAAAAGAAAACAAACAATACCAGAAACAACATTCATTAAGTGGACAACTGGCACCGAACATTTGGCTCAGGAAAAATCAAGGCTATGGTCATCCCTCGCCTAACTTAGCTGGAAAGACAGATGGACAACGAATGAGGGGCCAGTTCCATTTAGATCAGCTCACATGTACGTGGTAGATGCTCGGCTTGATGCCAAGCACTGCTATCCAGGGAACATAAAGATGAAAAGGACACACTCCTTGTTATCAAAGCCTGAATAGCCAAGGAGACAGTAATCCATCTTTTCTCCTGGAAGATATTAGCAAGCATTAGTGTGTTAGAGCAAACAAGGGTTTTGATCTCAAGCACACCCAGTTTTGATTCTGATAACTCCACTCATTAGTTATGGGGCTCTGCAAAAATTTTCAAATCCCTCTGAACCTCACTTTTGCCACTATAAAACTGAGATAAATCTCATGGGATTGCTAAGGAGGATAAAATTAACATTTTTTTAAAAAAATTAATATACTGCTTAGATCACTATAAGTGCTATAAAGATGATAACTAATAGTACTAGAGGGAAAGTACATAGGGCTCTGTCATGTGCTAAATGCATGAGGAGAAACAAATCCTTTTGCCTCTCAGAATCTTCATGTTTAAAAAAAAATTAACAGGATCCAGCTGACAGGATTATGTGCAGGCAAATAAAATTATCAATAAGCTATAAAATATCCAGACCCACAAAATGCTAGTAATGACAAAAGGGATTGAATAAGGGAATTCCAATCTCACAGAACCATGGATTATGTTCTCTTTTAACGGAAATTTATTTTCATTTTTAAGCCCTCCTAAGTGCTTCATAATACTAATTCCTCTGGCCTTCATAACAACCCTTTGAAGTAGGTACTTTATTATCACCATTTTAAGAAAGGGAAACAGCCTTAAGAAAGCTAAGTAACTCACTCAAATTCACCAAGATAGCAGGACACCCTTACCTTATATGTCCCTGGCCACTGAACCTAAACTATGCCTTTAGCAATGTGTTTAAATTTTGAGCTTCTATGTAAACTTCACTGCAAAGACCAAATAGCTACATGGCCCTGCCATGTTACTTGACTGAGATACCTTTTAAGAAATCATCAACACGTTTCCTGCACCAGGGATGAGATGAACTCTGGTACTTTCTAATATTCTGAGGACTCTGTCTTTCTTCCTCCCCACCACATAAGGAAACTGAGACAGCCAGCCCATATTCTTTACATATACTCCAATCCTGGAGTTCCCAGGTGCACTGGGCTTCCCTGACATTTCCTGCTAAGGTAGGTAGGAAATGAGTCCTCTTTTGCAGCTAAGAAAATGAAGTAACTAGATAACCAGGAAAGTGGACCATCAAGGTACAGTGAGAAAATAAAATTTGGATCCTCAACAGAGCAGGACCAAATCCTGCCTGCACATTGACTATATGCAAGAACTTACACAAGTAAATGGTGCAGATTGCTTCCATGAACCAGTATCCTTGCTCACAAAATGTGAATAATCTCACCTTCCTTAAGGGGCTGCTAGCTAAACTGAGAGAAGATCATGAATATAAAAGCCTTAGCACCACATCCAGAGCATAGTAATCTCCCACAGAAATATTAATCCCCTTCTCGTTGCTTTCCCAAAGCCATGTTATTTGAAGAATGGTTGAAGAAGTGGTAAGATTTGTGGTAGGAAAATGAAGCTCAGGGAGGAACAGAAAGATGATAAGCAGAAGAGAGGAGACACTGAAGAACTATTCTTCATGGTCCTTCAAAGACAGAGCTAAAATGGGACAGAAGGAAGTGCTGGACCAGGAGTTGGAGGGAAGGATTAGAATAATATAAAAGTTTGGTTCATCATAGCAGAGAACTTTCTAGTATCTGACCACTCTGAAAGTTTTATGAGGAAACCATTATTCATTCATAAATTCTGAACTTATGAATAGTTTTCTTTATTAGGGTTGACCAAAAGAAAACTTGATCATTTCAGAAGCATAATTTAAAATTCTTCAGGCACTAATAATTACCCAGAAGCAAACCATAGGTCCACAGATGGTCTCTTTCCCAAACTGTCAGTAAAAATTCTTCCAACTAAATGGCTTGGCTTTGCCTTCCAAGCCTAAATCCTTAGAATCTAGAGTCTAGTCCTCTTTATCCCCCGGACTAGCTCATCATTTGGTATTTATTCAACCATAAGTGAAGGAGTAAGATAAGCACCTAGTTAAAGAACTGTATTTCCTAGCCTCTTTTAGAGACTGCTGACCAATAGCTTTAAGTATGACATGGTGCTCCAAGAAAGTAATCTTAAAAACTAGAGAAAGCGTCCTTCTGTTTCCCCTATTTCCTGCTGTCTAGACTGTATCAGGTAGAGCTCAAACCACCATTTTAGATGGAAAAATATAAGGCTCACCTTCTAAGAATGAAAAAATCTCATAAACGTAAAGAAGTTCTGGCTCTGACGTCTTCTAGGAGCTATCATATCAGCACTGGGCAACCTATCCCCATTTATGGAGGCAAATCCTCGTATGCTTAAGCTATTTTAGTAGGCCACTGCTAATCCCAAGGAATTCTGCTCCTAAAATCCATTCTGGTTTTTCTAGTGTAACAACTAAATCCCTAGTGACTCACAGTGCTGCCTCTAACACATAAGCAGGGACAAACAGACAACTTTTCCCTGAATAATTAGTAGTTGGATACATTAGTCACAAAGCCAATGCTCTCTGCAAAGCCTACCTTTTGATTTTTATGACTTTCTAAACTACTTTTCTCTAATAAGACCAACCCACTAATGCTCCTCAGACCCTTCTTTCAGACATCTCTACCATCTTGGTAGGACAACTCTACACTGTGTCCGCCATTTTGCCTGGTGTGTCTCTCATCCCCCCTTCCCCCACACCACTATTTACCCACCTCAGCCACTTTTCTAGTTGGAAAACTTCACAAATACCAGTTCACGCTTGCTTTTGATTCCAGGACTCAAAAATGCCACAGTTTTCAGATCCAGAATCATCGTGACGATGACTCAACCCAAACTTGACTGTGAATTCCTACTGCCACAGGACCAAACTTGATGGGAATTTGGGGCGTTGGCCTGACACACCAACTCCAGGAACATGACTTTTTACTCAGCTTAGTCTCCAACATCACACAGAAGACACCGAGGTACAGCAAGTTTGTTAAATTCCCAGCAGTTTATGGGGACGTATAAGAGTGATGTTTTAGAAAATGCCTGTCTACATCTTGGTGCTTTGTTTTGCTTTTAAATTGAAGTGGCAAAATACATTTCATGTGCAGGACATCTTACGTGCCTGGAAATCCACGTGTGATTTGTGGATGTGATTTTTCTCTTAAGGTCATCTTTGCTTCCTGAAAGCCAGAAAACTATCTCACTCACAGAACTTCTGAAGGATCATCCTGGTGCCAGTTAGCACAACCCTCCAGAGATGGGTGACTGACTGAGGGTCCTCCCTCACTCAGCTCTGTGCCTGCCTGCCTTTCTGTCTCTAAAACCCCACAATTCCAGATCATCACAGCCTTTGGCAGAGGAACTAAGTCTTTTCCATCTCCCTTTGACGTGAACATGGGAGGAGTTCCATGTACTTCTTTGAATAATTCAAGTTCTTTACTCAAAAAAAAGAGTAGCAGATTAGCCTAATTACTACAAGACATACCTAATTATTGTAAGACATGCATCCATATAACCATATCTAAATGAATATAAAGTCAACCTAAGGTAGTAGGTAAATTTCTGATGTAAAAGTTTCCCCTCAAAATTCATTTATTTTAGGAAAGGTCAATACACACACACACAAATTAGTAGAGTTTGTTAGTCTTTTTATGTCCTTTTTTAGTTTTCCTTTTTTGTCTCCCTTGTGCTTTGTTAGTTCTTATCACTAAACATGATGGTGGTGGGCAGCCATGAACTAAGTCACCTTGAACACCTTGAACGAGCATGGCCCCTCCTGAGCCCCTCTCCTGAAGGCAGCTTAGGTTCAGCGGACCTGGTACTGTAATTACTCAGTTCAGGCTCTCCCTTCACAGATGAATGAAGAAGACTTCTATTCCTGAAGGAATTGACCAAGGGGAAGCTCAAATGAAAGGAATCTGTCCTGGAGAATGAACTGTGTATAGCTTATTATGTCCGTAAGCATAAACGCTATGAAATAATTCACGTGTAGTTGTGCTATTAACTACAATCCCTCCTTCCTGGAAAGCTGATGAACCCTTTAGATGGCCCTGGCTTTGATGTTCTACTTCCATGGACTCCTGTACTCCTGTCCTCTGCCGTCCTTTCTCTCTGTCCCTTGCTGGTGTCTTTCCAAAGACCTGGCCTCCTCCTCCTGGCAGAGTCCACTGGAGTTTGGCAGAAAACTCCCTCTCCTCTCTGCAGTTGTTCACAGGTTAAACTTTGAAAAATTAGTCCAGGTCTGCAGCCATGGAATTACCTCCTTCCTACCTCACAGTTTCAAAATTTCTCCAGGTAATAATCATGGACATTCATAAGGTTCAGCTCATTTGTTTCTCAGTTCTTAGAAATGAAGGACACTTTATTGTCTGATGTACAGTGTCATAAAATTGCTTCATCTGTTTTGTCTAGTCATTATTTTTATTATTATATTAGGCAGAAGGATCAATGTAGTCCCTTTAATTCACTTTGGTTAAAAAGAGAAAGCCTGTGTCTATTTTTAAAACCAATTCTCAAATAAGACAAAACAAGCAATACTTCAGATAGGTAGAAAGACATTAGGTAGTGTTGTGCTTGAATTAAAAATGACCCTCACAGGAACTGGGCATGGTGGTATGTGCCTGTAATTCTAGCACTCAAGAGGCTGAGGCAGAAAGATCACTGTGAGTTTGACTCCAATTTAGGCTTAAGTGAGTTCAAGGCCAGCCTCAACTACATGGTGAGACCCTGACTCAAAAAACAAAACAAACAAAAAAAAAAATGACCCCCACAGGCCTCCCATGTTGAAAGATAGCACTTTTGTACCTCTCTCTCTCTCTCTCTCTCTCTCTCTCTCTCTCTCTCTCTGTCTCTTTCTCTCTCCTTTACAGCCAGGAGGTGAACAGCTTTCATCCACCATGCCTTTCTGCCATGACATTTCTGTTTTGAAGCCAGCCAATCATTGACTGAAATTTCTGAAACCACAAGTCAAGGTAAATTTTTGCTTCCTTTAACGTGTGGATGTCGGGTAATTTTGGTCGCACAGGAAAGCTGACAAATGCAATTGGCTCTGAGATCAGACAAGCTCACCACAGTGTCTCTAAAACGTATGGACGAATGAGTGGAGGATATAATTGCTCGGCCATTTTCTTTTTGTTTGACACAAACATCACCTTTATATTTAAACAAGCATCAGTTGTTCAACAAAATAAATCGTCCATAAGTCTGCTCCCTTCCAATGGAAGGCTGATCATCATTTTTCCAACCTGAGAAAGGCATGCACACCCCACCAAGTCCAGCACACAGCAGTGGCCAGGGTACTACTGCCTCCTTGTCCTTCACCCTCTGCATTCCTGCAGCGGCTTTTGGGTCTTCTCCTGTGTCCTCCTGGCCTGGGAACAACCAGCTCAAGACTGTTTGCAAGGCTGAGTTCTGTACTTCTTGTTTTGTTTGTTTGTTTGTTTGTTTTTCTTTTTTTTCTATTTTTCACTTGGAAAACATTTTTACTGTCTTTCTTTTGCTCATGTTCTGGTACTTTCTGAGCTGCAAAATGTGTAACTTGTGTCAATATGAAATATCTAATTTTACCAGCAAGGGGATGCAGCCTCCATCCTGTGGGTCCTGCAGTTGTGGCTCCCTTTTCCGTGTCTTGCTTCTTTAGGAGGCCTTGTACTGTTTTCCTGTCTACCAAGCAGTCCTCAGCCACAGCCGATGAATCGCCGAGCTCCTCGGCGAACAGAGTGGCTCAGGAAATCTCCAGCTCCTCAAGGAGTCGGACAGCTTCTGAGAGTACAGAGAAGGAGACAGAGGGCGTGTGGCTGGAACGAAATGAGGCAGAGGTTCCTGGTGCTGCAGCCCTTGCTGCTCTAACTTTGCTGCTCTAACTTGAGTCACCCAAAGCTTAACATTTAAAGTAGCCTGTGGCCCTAACTATTTTCCTGTTTGCTGGTGCACTGGTCCTTGCAAACACAAGGCATATGGCATATATATTTTATTTCCACCAGATCTTAGACTCACAGCTCTTCGAATGCCTTCACTCGGCAGGTGAAGCCACCCAGTTCCCAGCTTTTGCAGGAAGGAGATCCCACAGGGCGGCCAACCGCCTTACTTTCCTAGGACTGAGGGGTTCCCGAGACTTGGGTTTAAAATCAGAGTTCCATTCAGACTACAATAAGCTGTTTGCCCAGAGTTCTGTTGGTACAATTTCCCCAGCTATAGAAGATGACCAAGGAAGAAAATAACCACAATCATGATCCAAAGCAAATGTTTTCAATCCCTAATTTTTAAGTATCAATGATCTGAACACACAATAATCCCATTTGGCAAATATTTTAAAGATTTTCACCTGTTTTTCAAAACACCTCTGTTTTAAAATATTTTCCAGCTTTCTTTTACTACTTCATTTTTAAGTATTACTGATTTTTTTCTGTAATTTTAAGAGAGAAATTTTGTAACCATTTTACTGGCCAATGTGATGGAAGATGTAAAAAATTGTCTGAATTACAAACATTTTGTTTTATATCAAAAATAGCGTAAATTTATTTGCAGAAGAGTTCCAATGTGTACTTTTCTATGTTAAAAAAATAATAACATATAAATATATATACTCTATATATTATCTTCAGGTATATACATATTAATGATTATCTTTTCTTTCAATTACTAGAGGACAACAACCTATGCACAACCATGTTTATAGGGGTTCAGTTTATAATAGTCCAATCTTGGAAGCAGCCCAAATGTCTATCAACTAACGAATGGATAAAGAAGATATGGGGGTTTTTATCCAATGGAGTACTACTCTGCCATGAAGAAGGAGAAGCTTGAGACATTTCTGGCTAAATGAATGCACCTTGAGACCATACTCTTAATTTAAGTACACCAGACACACATGTTCGAATATTGTATGGTTTCTCTGATGTAAAAAACTGAAAATGCAAATAAGGGCCAACAGCTATAAAAGATTGAGAAATGAGAAGAAAATGTTCAAATGAGGAGAATAAGACAGAAGGGAGGAGAAAGGAAATAAGGGACAAGAAAAAATAGAAGGAAAAGATGAAAATAAACTTTTTTTAAATGAAGAGGGGAGGGAGGACTGAAGGCAGGAGAGGGAAATGGGAAAAAAAGGATCAAGACAGATCACATATAGTTAAAAACTCCCTACAATGAGTGTCATGTACATCTAAAATATATCAATAAAAGAAAAAGTAAAAAAAAAAAGAAATACTAAAAAAAATAAATCAAATGTTGGCAGTGTTTATTTCTGAGAAGTAGGCAGTACAATTATGCTCTTTTTTACTTATTTATATTTCTAATCTTTATATGGTAAGTATGAATAGAAACAAAGAACCACTTAAAAAGAACCGAACCTGAAACCTGGAACTTAGAAATTCAATTTTCCATCTTAAAATTTAATTTTTTCTCATTTGATTATGTTTGCCCTTTTAACTGACTATTTTTTATGGACAGTGTAAAAGACATTTTAATTTATTTTAACCAATCCCGTATTTTTCCACTTAGGTTATTCCAACTAATCTTCCATTATTTGTTGCTTAAGTTTTCCAATGAATCACCTATTCCCAAATGTACGGTCAGCTTTTCCTTGTCATGCACAGGGGTGCACAAGAAACACAAAATCACCCTGATTCTGTGCCAACGTTAGATTTGAAGAGCTAGTGATTGAAATCCTACATCCTTCCCCAAAGCACCATGGTGCTAACTAACACTCCTCCGTCGTGTTGCTTTGGCTAAAATGATTTCAGCCAGATCATCTGGAATTCACACTCATTTTGCAGAAGACAAAGACCAGGATAAAAGAACCCGATGAAGCAATGTAGAGAGAGAGAATTGCTACGTGGAAGCTGTCTGCATTTATTGGGAGTGCGCTGGCAGGCTGGAGGGATGAGCCACAGAGGGGAGTCTTGGCAATCTCACCCTTCTCTCCAGCTTCCACTCTTCCCTTCCAGATTAAATGGCCACCATCGTAGGCCTCAGCATCCCACCAACTTAGAATATTTACTTCTCATTATTACAATAAAGCTTTACATATCCCAAACATTATTGGTATATCAGTGCCTGCTCAGCACTTATGAAGCTTCCAGCTGCCACTGCCTGGCTGGAATAGCTCAAGCAATACAAAAATTCGTTATTTCACTTGATCTTGCAGAGCTGTTTGCTCTTCACAATATGTAGAAAGAGTTTCTGTCCATTTCTCAGATCAGTTTCAGCCTCCAAAGGGTTAAGACAGTCCAAATGGCAAATAAATACATGAAGAAATGTTCACCATCACTGGTCATTCGAGAAATGCAAATTAAAACAGCATTGAGATTTCGTTTCACCCCAGAAAGAATAGCTGACATCAAGAAAACAACTGGTAACAAATGTTGGCAAGGCTGCGGGAAAAAGGAACACTGCTCCACTGTTGGTGGAGTGCAGACTGGTGCAACCACTGTGGAAATCAGTATGGAGATGCCTCAAAAAACTAGGATTGGAAGTTCCATTCAATCCAGCTATTCCCCTCCTGGATATTTTCCCAGAAAAACTGAAAAGGTCAGGTCACAGAGATATATGTGCACCCATGTTCATAGCAGCGCGATTTGTAATAGCTAATACCAAAATGCTCATCAACCACAGAGTGGATGAAAAACATGTGGTATTTTTATGTAATGGAATACTACTCAGCTATAAAAAGGATGATATTGAGGCCTTTATAGGTAAATGGAGGCAACTTGAAAATATCCTCATTAGTGAAATAAACAAGACTCACATGAGTAAATATCACATTGTCTCTCTACTGTAAAAAATAATAAAAACTGATAAAATAATGGGATCCAAAAAGTATAACAGATATTGTGAAAGGGAAAGGGAAAGAAAGTGCTCTGAAGAGTGTAATGGTACGTATAGTATGTAAGATAGATGACCATATTACTGAATTTCTGTTGGAACATTGAACAGAAGGATTTGCACTGTCAATGTTTGAGTGTCGAGCCACCATTTATGCTTTGATTTTGTGACTTTGGCAACTATTTTTTAAAATGACAATAAGTAATGTATCAACTATCGATTCTATGATGATAATGTTTTTTAATTCGGTATTGTTCTACCCTTCTTTTCTGTTTTTCTATTTTTTTTTAATTTTCTTTTCTCTCTTTGAAAAATAAGAGAACAATATGCAATACAACAACCATTGTTAAATTTCTTTCATTCTGTTTTGAAAACCTATATTGTTACTGTTTTGTGTTTGCTGTTGTTGTTTATGCCTTTTGCTTTTTGTTCTTCTTTTCTGACTTTTCTCTTTTTTTAATAAAAAATTTAAAAAAGATGACTGTCTATTAAAAAAAAAAAAAAGAAAGCCCAGAGGCCTTGGGCCTCTGAGATTCTTGATCCTGTAAAGTGGCAACATCATCAAGAGGCCAGATTCCAACCAGCAGTGTGGTGCATGCCTGTAATTTCATCTGCTCAGAAGCCTGAGGCAGGAGGATTCCAAGTTTCTGGTCCACTTAGGCAACTGAGCAAAATTTTATAAAAAAAATACTTTTTAAAGGCTGAGGATATAGCTCAGTAAAAGACCAACCACAAAAAAGAAGTTCCTTCCCACTCTGAAACCTGAGGTTGCCCACTTTGTGCTCAGTCTCCAGTCTAAATGGCAAAAGTCAGCAGCAAAACACATTTCCTTTTCCCACCCCTGCAGAGAGGGAGAAAGTCAGTCTCTCAGCCATGGGATAGAAGGTTTCCATTTAGTCTAATCTGACCAATTTAGGATACTTACTCTACACAGCAGCAAAAACAGTTGCCAGGAAGATGATCTGTGCTGACCCGCTTGGACTGGGAGTAACTTACATTTTGCCATCAGAGCTCTGAAGGTATACAGGGATAGTATCAGTGTTACCAAAGAAAAGAGCAAAGGAGAGGCGTGGTGAGAGAAAAACTAGCCATGCCTCGTTCCCTCATGTGATTCTCCATCCCACATTGACTAAAGTGTCTACTTAGCTGTACCTTTTTGGTTTGCAGTTCAATTATAGGATGATGGTGAAGAATCACAAATTTCAAGGCCACAGTTCACCTCCTCGTTCTGACACTGTCTTCCCTGTGGTAAAGCTGTATTAGCTTCAGTGCATTCTTTAACCTCAGTGTGCTTATCTTCACCACTGTAAAATGGGTTAGTCATAATACCATTCAGAATACAATACTCCAAGGGTTTCTCTGTCATACCACAGGTTCTTTTCCCTAGAACTTGTCATTGTCTTCATTTGTTATTTGCATATTTATGATTTCCCACTACCTAATAAAATACATGAACTTCAAAGACACAGATCTTGTCTACTCTCTACCGTATAGATCCTGAGCATTTAGAACAGAGCTTGGAACACAGTAGACACTCAATAGTTGTGGCATGAATGAATGTGTCAGAAGACAGTGAACTCTTCGGAACTCTGACACAAAGGCAGACTGAGCTATACCGTGTATCTCACATGATACAAGTCACTGTGCTATGATAGCAGCAAGCAGACTCAGAGCCCTCTATACAATGTCAAAGAATCACAGCTCCAGTATGGTACAGAGGCCAAGAGGTCCAAGTTCCTTCCTTTCCCCAGGAAACGAGGAGGGAACCAAACCGGGTGGACAGTTGGGTTCATGCTTATCTGCAAGCCATTCACACCTTCCCTATGGTCTTGGTGATTTGCTTAGTCACCTTGACAAATTGGAAGGTTCTGCCTCTGTTTTAAGCTCCATTTCTGCGTAGCCTCATGTTTCTAGAGAATAGCAATTTACTTTGTAATAATCCCCAATGGATGGAAAACAAGTAATGAACTCATCCTCAGCACCCTCTTGACAACATGAGTGACTCCAGCTTCCTTGGATGTTTCTCCACAGGTACATCTTCAGACACCTGGTGACTTTTGGTGGATTCTCCCCAGATGGTCCCCATTCTTCGTGAAATGAAGATATTCAAATAGGGAGCAGTGATAAGAAGATTCATAGCATTTCTAAGTGATAATTCAAGTGTTTGTAAACTCCATGCTGTTGTGACGAAACCCGGAAATATTTCCACAAGGGTTCAAGTCCCTTTCAGAGCCACATCACATAAAAGCCAGCCTTCCTGGATAAGTTGTTTTATCTTTTTGTTCCTCACTTTACTTCTTCTGAAATGGAGTTCTTTACTCCTCCAGGATTTTGTGACAATCACATGAAAAGATAACATATGAAAGTGTGTAATATCCAGTGATTTTTAAGCATAAGTGATAAAGAGTGCTCTTCATATCTCTTTTTAGAGGCAGTGAGTATAGAAGATATGGTTAACTGACTCTTTTTTGTGCAAATAAAAAGCACCAGCCCTAAGAAGAAGGATTAACCCCCATCCACATGAGCAAGGTTCCACTTATAACAAAAGTAGTGCCTACGCTCAACCTTCCTTTAGCTTGTTCAGATAGCCCAACTGATTTCCTAGGAAGGGCTCTCTCTCCCATATCAAGAGGAATCCAAATAAATATTATTGGTAGCAAATGATGTGATTAATTGTTAATAAAAATGCTTTTTTCTTCCTGGTAAATGTAGTGACCATGAAGACACATCAACTAGAAGCTGTGGAGTTGACCAAGGTAACATTTGCTGCTCTAAAATCCTTCTATGGCTTCTTCCCAGCCAATGGCTGGGCTTTTCTGGGATAGCTTGACCAGCCCATTCCTGATAGATGCAATATGAAGGATTCCTCTACTGGTTGATTTTGGTTTGATGCTGTCTAACCTTACCAGACATTCCTTATATTGCTCAGCCATCTAAGACTCTCCCACCAAGTTACCTACCATCTCCGTCAGGTTTACATCACTGTTGCGACCTGAAAGCTCTGATAGCCTTCTACAACCCCCACTCCATGTTCTCACACAAGTGTTTACCTCAGTAAAACCCTGGGCATCTCATCGCTGTAGGATCCAGAATAACATTATACACAAAACAAAGAAGGAAATACTCAGCTTTGAAAGAATGTTCGCATCTACAATCACATCCATCACTCATTCATATACAATAAATTTTGCAAAAGGAAAATGATTGCCTTCACTGTTTGGATGAGTTAATGGGTTTAATGACTTAACTCTACCAATTAACCTCATTAGCTTCTCCATTTCATAGTCTTCCATATTCAGTTTTCAAGGGAAAAAATGTTGAAATGTTTAATGTGCTTTGCCTTTTTATTATTTTGTATTGTTACCATAATTTATTGGGCAAATCCTGTGTTAAGTCTTTTGTGTATCGTTGATTTTTTGTTTAATCTTCACAACTCAGGGAGATAGGCACTAGCCCCTTTTTACATGTACGGAAACAGCTTGAAGAAGTTCTACAATGTACCCATGATCATTTATCTACTGTAGAAGGGAACAATACCTAGCTCTCTAACTCTTAACCAAGTTCTATTAACACTAACAGGAGTAACTCAAATCTGGAAGCATTTTACTAAGCACTTTTATATCCATTAGAGAGTGCAATGGGTGCCTTCCAGCAAATTCTGCTTCCCCCTGCAAAGGTTTGGAAAAGACCAGAAAATCAAGGCTGATAGGAGCTCCCAAAGTACATTCAAGGGCAAAAATGATCCCCCTTTTCCATGTTGCTATATCTCAGGTTCCAGAAGAGCTTCTCCTCACCGTCTCTACCCCAAGCACCATTATTTCAAAGTATGAAAAAAGTCAGTCTTGTCTAAGATGCTGACCGACATGCTTTCTCAAATAATTCCCCTGAAATTGTCAGATGAACCTCAGATCCCTATCACCTACCAGCCATGGAATAGGGAGAAAGCAGCTGGCAGTCGGAGTCCTTGATGACCCAGTTCTTAGCCATTCCCGTTTCATGTCCCTTCATGCTCTGCTTCACTTGATGCTTCCATCATGCTGCCATGCCCCTCTGTGCAGTCAGTCATGCAATCCACCGTCTGGGTCACCCTGCCTCCCCTCCTCTGGCTAACTCTTACTCATACCTTGAGAACTCAGTTCAGCCACCATGCACTCCAAAAAGTCTTGCTCAACACCCTGACTGAGAATACCCTGAGGACTCAACTCACAGGCTCTTCCAATTCTATTGTCTACCTTGCCTCAACATTTTCCTCATTATGTTGAGACTATATCACAGTAGAGATAAAGAGTACCCTCTCCTTCAAACATCAGCCATGCAGCACCATTCTGCCTTATAAAATGTTTCAAAACACAGGGCCTGGAGGCACAGGCCTGTAATCCCTGCACTCTGGGAAGCTGAGACAGGAAGATCATAAATTCATGCCCAGTCTAAGACACTTAATGACTTAGTGAGACCCTGTTTCAAAATTTAAAAACATTTTGAAAGAACAGAAGATATAACTCAGCCTAAAAGTGATGAGTTCAACCCCTAGTACCACCACCAAAAAAAAATGTTTCAGGAGGCATGTCATCACATGCCATGATCAAGCTCTGGGCTCTGGCATTTCAGGCCCTCAATGGCCTTGTCCCCAGTCATTCCAAACTTCCCATCACTTGTCCTTACTATCCCTGTCCATGCCAACTCCTTTAGACCCAAAGACTGATACCCTTAGCTCTAGGCAGAGTTACTCTTTTTACTCTCCATGTGTTGCTTCACCGTTGCCTCCCATTATGACCTCTAGAGCTATTATTCTCTTCCACCATTCCCTCTTCTTCTTCTTCACTGTTATTTCAAAATTTTATAACTAAGGTACTTTGTTTGTTTGTTTGTTTCAGTCCTGAATGTAGTAAAAAGTATAGCCTCAAAACTCCCCATGCCACTTGGGAGTAACCCTATTAAATTGTAACCCCGTAGGGTGCTTGGTGCACCTGCAGGTCCTCAGATTTGCTGAATAAATGAATGAAGAAGGAAAACTCAGAAGGGGAATAAAATGAATTAGGGAACAGCAGAGCTTTATAGGAATTAAATATTACTGTTAGTTTCTATAATGACATGTGCTGAGGGAACTCTGAGGGTGTTATAAATATTCATTTGAGTTTTTTTTTCCACAGGAAGACTTCATTATCTCTAACGTGCAAAGAGAGCAAAGCCAAGTGAAGCAATACAAGGAGTTAAATGAGAATCTTGGTTTTGACTCTGAATAGCTTTGTTTTATACTCTTCTTTTATTCCCAGAGGATCGGAGGTGGCTTTGAAAGACCCAGACAATAACACAATGTAGTGTATCCACAAAAACAAAACAAGCTAGTTACTCAGGAGAAGCACAACTATTCCTGGTAGAAGGTCTGCAAGGAACTTCTCCCTTGGGTTTTCACAAAGGGTAGCAAACCACATCCTCAGGATACGCAGCAGCAGGGATCACAGGACTGCTGGCTAGCATTCCTCAGTTGGGCCAATGGCACAAGACCAAGGCTCAGATCCGTGGAGCAATTCTCCAAGGGAACAAATCAAGACGGCCCAGGTGTGCAGTTCTTGGATGCTGTGCCTTAATCCCAAAAAGGACATCTGGAAACTCTGGAAGAATTTAACATGCTGGGCTCCATGGATTTTGTTTCTCACACTAAAACTTCCAGTAAATATTAAGTGATAAAGAATGGAAAGCAAAAACAGCCAGAACACAAGTTGACATTATAGAACTACAAAGAGTTCCGTGCTTCATCAGTTAATATGTGCAGGTTGGGCTGCTGTAACAAAAAGACACTCAAGCACTGTGGCCTAGAGCAATGGAAGTTCCCTTCTCTCACACGCAGCAAGCCAAGTGTAGGAAAGTCAGAGGCAGATGGGACACGCTAATCATCTTGAGATCCAAGTCATTTTGAGATCCATGTTGGGATTGTGCCTCTGTTATCCTCAAAGCACACTTCTGAGTCCAAGGCAGCTGCTTTGGTGGCCACCATTTGAAAAACCAAGGGAAGAAAAAGTAAAAGACATCTTTCTTTTAAAATGTGATCTAAAAGTTGCACCTGTTAATTCTGTTTCCATCCCACTGACCAAAATCTAGTGACGTACAGCTACAAGGAAAACTGGAGATGAAAGGTCTACCTGAATAGTCTCAGATCCCCCCTAATGCTCAAAGAAGTTATTTTCCTGCCAGGAAGACTAGAAAAGTGGAAAAGGAAGACCCTAAGAGTTTGATACAGGTGATTGACACCTACTTAAACAGAATTGTCTGTAGAATAAGTATAAAACTGCTAGTAGGCAGAAAGAAGTAGACACCTATTGTTTTGACTCAAATTTATCACATGAATGTGTTCTGTGCAGTGCAAAAATAATAAAGATCAAAATCTCAAAGTTCGAGTAAGCAGCCTGCCGCCCTGGAAAGTGACTGTGGTCTGGGGAGCTGCGGCCACCCCAGGGCGGGGAAACCAGAAGCAAGAGCGTCTCCTGAGATCCGCGCCATGCTGGAACTTAGGGTGCCGAGCCAACCAGTAAGCAGCCTGCCGCCCTGGAAAGTGACTATGGTCTGGGGAGCTGCAGCCACCCCAGGGCCGGGAAACCAGAAGCAAGAGCGTCTCCTGAACTATCACACATGTTCCAGTTCCGGTGGGACACAGTGTGGTAGATAGAACCAATGGTAGTGGAGCAGAGAAAGCATGGTAGGACTTCTGAATATGTGTGATAGTTCAAACAATTTTTTTTCTTTTTTATCAAAAATGAGATATTATAGTACCCATTGATCATTTTCTGTTATTTGGTTCAGAAAGCCCTGTAATTCTTTCACTCTGTGTATGGCTTAACACTATTGTGTTATGTTTGATATTATTGTATTTGAAACTATGCTCAACTTTAGCAGAGTAAGAGATATGATGTTAGATACTGTTGATGTCCAGTTGACTTAATGTAAAGTACTGTGCTGCCTATGTTGTCCTGTTCTGATCTGCTCTGTACTGCCCCCTTTTGTTTTATTCTCTTTCAAAATAAATAAATAAATAAATAAACAAAATCTCAAAGTTCTATCCTGTTATGCTTTGTATCTAGATATTTCCCCAAAGCCTCATGCACTTACGGGTGAAGATTTTTGAAGGTGGCTGGCTCTAGAGTGTAAGATATTGAGATTAAGGGTGTATGGTGCTGGATTAGTCTACCAATTGCTTTAGCATAGTTCTGGTTGCTAAGTGGATTTGCTGAAGACAGAAGCCCCATCCTGGATGTGGTTTACCCCAAGCAACAGGCTTGTAGCCTGCCATGGACTGTTTCTTTTCTGCCATGCCTCTCTGCCATGCCATTGCTCCTTGCAACCAGTTGACCGTGGACTGAAATCGCTACAAACTGTGAGCTAAAATAAATCTTTCCTCCTTTAATTTGTGAGTGTCAGATATCTTATCCTACCAACAAGAAAATAACTAGGACATATGATAGTATGTGTGATTCTGCTTCTTTTAGTCAGAAAAAAATTCAAATTGTTTCAAACACCAGTGATGACCATAAGAGTCAATAAAAGCTCCATATAGTACCAGAAAATAAAAATGCCATTTTGCTGTGAATCCTTCAGGATAAAACAATAGCAAAAATGTAAGTGAAGGTAATTAAAGCAACAGGTGCATAAGATTCTTAACTCTAAACAAGGAAATTTGTTCAGTATATTTGATCTGAGGCCCTTCTTCTGTAAGCCATCAGATGACAGCACTGGTTTGTCTGCTGAAACAAAATTGAGAAGTCAGCATATCGCTATTCTCCCTATCTAATGAACTTGGAAGCACATACCCAACTTGTCCAAATGGATGTCATATTATGACCTCACATGTTTATAGAAGTGGAGCATCAAGATGCATCATCTATACCCTCTGGAAATCATCTCCTTTGTGAGAGTGTTTCTACCTGTACTAACTTTTCAGGTAGAATAAAGGTTTAGGTAAGCATTAGTGTACATGGGGTATAGAATTTCCCCTGTAAGAAATTTCCTGTCTGTGGGGACATAAGAAAAAGTAAAAAAAAAAAAAACCTACAACATTTGATTCTCTCTTTCTATTTTCTCCACAAGGTACTAAAGAACTTAACAATACTCAATAGTGTTTAAAGTTGACCTAGTCCTCTTGGAGTAGATTTGATCCAAGGAACACACATATGCAGTTAGTCAGAAGCAAGCAGATATTAACTCTAGACGTCAGGTTGGCAAACGTGTAAAACTACAGTTTGAGGGAAATAGGTAGTTTCTCTATTAAGAACAAAGTAGATTATACAGTATTAGTAGGCATGCTTTGAAGTACTAGAATGACCAGCCAGTGGCAACCCTTAGTGAGGTATCTTCAACAGAAACAGATGTTCGTCCAGCTGTGGTCTTCCCAAATGCACATTTATATATGTGTGTGTATGGATGTGTAAAGAACAATGTACCCCACAGAAATAGGTTCTTTCCAGATACAACTGGCTAAGAGGGAAAGGAAAAAGAACCAACATATGTTAGGTGCTCCTGTGTCCTAGGAGCAATACTATCATTACCCTTGTTTACACATATAATTCTTACAAGAACCCTGTAAGGCAGGATTGTTATCACTCTTTTAGAGATAAGGAATCTGAATCACAGCAATGTAAAAAAACCTGCACAAGGTCATGGGAAAAATGGGCTTCTACTCAGTCTGAATGCACAGTGCAAGTTCTTCCAAATAGACAGCACTACTGACATTGAATGCTATTTGTCCCCCACTTGTTATGGGCACTGCAGTGCTGACAGTGAATGGCACTTAAGTCCACTAGTTCACACCTGAAGGAGCTATACGTTGTACTAGAACCCCATAAAATGTAAGCCATGAGAATAAAGACAGCATATTCTTACTGGTTGCTATATGCAGCACATAAAAATAATGTCTGCAGTCCCCCCCCAAAAAAATTTCTGAATAAATTTGAATAAATGAGGCTCATAACTTCTTTGCAACAAGGATGGTTTATCAATCAGTGTTTTACTGGAGAAACAGATATAACACAAGATACACAAGTGTAACAAATTACACTTATAAGTAAGAAATTACAAGAATGGCTTACAATGGTCACCCACAGAGCTGGATGAGGAAGCGTGCAGAGGGTGTCTGCACACTGGAGACTAAAGTTTGCAGTCCAAGATCTGGAGTTCACTTCAGTGTCTGCACAAGTCCTTATCAGGAGGCCAGTGGGTCTGCGATGGAAGGCTGAAGAACCTATGCTGAAGGCTGAAGGATCCAGAGTGGAAGCTGAAGGGTCTGAGCTGGAAGCCAGGGGATGACGTCCAAATTGCAGGTGAAGGCTGGAACGCCTATGAAGAACAGAAGCAGATCCATCTCCTTGTTCATTTTCCCTTGGTACCATCCAGGCAAACAAGCTGCCCTAGACTGTGGGTCTTCACCCTCTAAAGTGTAGAATTTCTGAGCCAATTAATGAAGCATCTAAACTTCTCAAATTGACACATTCGATCAACCATTACAATGGTGTACTATTTTCAGAGAATTTTAGTGTCTCTACCTCTAATTCCTTGGATCTCAGCTTACATCTCTTTAATATATACAACCTTTCTACAATATGTTTCATAGAAATACATGATGCTCTCTGTTATTAGTACTAGTTCTATTACTTGTCATTTGTTGAATATTTACTAAGTTCCTGGTATTGTTCTAGGTATTTATATGCATTACCCCATTTAATCTTACATTATATCTAGAAAGGAAGTACTTATTTCCTTTATGAGAAAACTAATGTTTTGAATGATTCAGTAACTTGACCTAGTGATTCAAAAGACTTGACCCAAAAACTAAAACTAAAAATACCATTTGGCCAAGATATATCTGTTCTGGATATCTTCCCAAAAGAGTTTAAAAAAACACCATATTACAGTGATATATATACTTGTGTTCATAGCAGCACAATTCCTAATAGCTAAATTGTGGAATCAGGCTAAATGCCCATCAATAAATGAATATATAACAAAAAATGTGGTATTTACACACAAAGGAGTACTACTTAGCCACAGTGGAGCATAAACTTGAATCATCTGTAGGAAAATGAACACACTTCAGTCCATAGTGCTAAGTGAAATAAATCAGACACAGAAGGCTACATATCACTTCAGTTCTTGAGAAACCCAAATAATTTGTCTGAGGTTATTTAGCTAGAAACATTGAGAAACAGCATCACATGTTTAGAGCTTGAGAATCCAAACACAAATCTCACTGGCTTTGAAACCAACTGTCCCCAGTTGTCTTCTTGGGTAAGCTGCAACTCACCAGAAATACCCAGGAATGACAAGTATACCTATCAGTCGAGCCTAGGAGCAAAAACTGGACAAACCTGGAAGACCACGATATTAATAGATATGGGTTAAACTGAAGAGAATGAGAGTTCTGTCTCTTTGGACTCCTTTGGTCTCTCTCATCCTGAACTTCTGAAGTCCTTGCTTCTTGTATTTAAAAAATATAATAGTGCTATCTTTCTTGTGACTGTATATGGAGTAGCAAGGGTTAAATCTAGTGTTTCTACTGATATGCAGGGGAGAAATGGAAAAGCCAAAGGAAAAACAGAAAACAGGGTATGAAGCAGCAGACATCCCATCTGACCTGGACACCACAATGAACATTCAGACTGGGGGCAGGGCTGGGGCCAGAGGAAAATGAAAGAGTCTGTATGTTTACTTAAACTTATCATAAATAAGGTTGGTATCTAACATCTTATGAACAACCTGATTGCATCTGGAGTTTTGCAAAATAAAACAATAGAGATAATCCCTGCCCTCAAGGGGCTCCTGGTCTGAATTTACAGAAACAATGCAACAGTGGTCTAAGGAAGCAAACTGGGCCACACAGGTAAGACAAGGTATCCACTGGTGAAGGTTGCCCCAGGAGCTTAGGATCTGATAAATGAAAGAAAATTTCCAGAACCTTCAAACATCAGTCCAAGCTTTGACTTTGACTCCAAACTTTGAAACGCAACTAAGTATAACCACTATGTAAGACTGGAGTGGCAATAGGTTAAGAATAGAGAAAGAGCTCTATGAAATATGGAGAAATATACAAATATAAATTACGACTGAAGGATCAGAAGCAGAATTCTCATGAACAAGCCCTGTTCAGTCGATGGACTGATGATCTCTCACCTTCCTTTACTTCCACTCTTATCTTTACATTAATATTTATTAAATATCTCCCTGCAATATGCCACCCACATGCACATGCACTAACTTTAATCCTCCCCAAAATCTGACAGGTAACTACCATTATCCCCAATACATAGATAAAGACACAGGAATCTGATGAAGATGATAACAGATATATTCATTTCTTCCATTTAATTTATGTAATTTTTTGTAATTCTTATTTTAAAGAGAATAAAACCAAGCAAAATAAAACAGAATAAAGCCAATCCAAACAAAACAGTGTCAGTGACACAGGATTTCAAAATAAGATAATAGGAAACCAACAATGGCTACCAAAATGCCTCTTGTTGTCTTCAAAATAGTTGCCCACACCATCAAACGTAGTAAAATTAAAAAAAAAAAAAACAGAACAGATCCAATAAAAATAAAACAATGAACACAATAAAGGATTTAAAAACAAGATAATAATAAATCCAAAATGCCTACCATAATATATCTTGTTATATTTGAAATAGCTCCCTACGTGATCAGATATAATAAAATCAAACCAGACAAAACAAAATAAAACCAAAAAAAATGAAAATGATACAGGGCTTTAAAACAAGATAATAGGGAATTAACAATAGCTACCACCTTCAGAAGGAGATTCCCCCATAGATGCTACACTGTGTATTGTTATCCTCTAAATACATGGTCGAACTACAAGCTTTAGGCCTACAAAGTCAATGAAACACTAAACACTACAAGGATTAAAGTGTATGTTATGTCAATAGCTATCATCTCAGCCCGTGTTTCTCTAGATCAGCTGGTTGCTTATGGGTAATGAGACTTTGGCTTTTTGTCTCCCAGCCCACACACTGGAAGAGGCTGGTGTCTGGTTCTCCTCCCCATGGCACCCACACATGGCTCCAACTCATAGGAAGGGCTTGGCTTCTTGTTCTCCTCCTGGAGGCCTGCAAATGGCACTGACTCACAGGAAGGAGCTGGCATCTGGTTCTCCTCCATGAAGACCACAAATGGCGCCAACTCATAGGAAAGGGCTGTCATTTGGTTCTCCACCCTGCAGCCCAACATTTCCATAATTTTAGTATTTCTTTCAACATATTTCTACCAAGATGTTAAGTTTGGGTATCAAGAGCTCAATTCAGTGCAATAATTTAATTCAGTAGCTTATTCGTTTACCAACATTTACCAAATCCCTACCAGGTGACAGAAATGATTCCAGGTGCTACAGGTACTGTGCTAAACAGAAAAGAGGAGGCTTTGCTCTTTCAAAGCCCACATTCTAAATAGATGAAGCTAATACTAAATTGTTCAATACACCAACACAATACTACCAAGTTATGACAGTTACTATGAAGAAAATTTGAAGGAAGACTGAGCGAATACAATCATCATATATCTTATTATAAAGTTTTTATTTTCTTCAACAAAATTTAGGGTCTATATAGTATCATCCATCTTATTTCTTCTGCCAAAGTCAGATAATCCTTGAGTCCAAGTGAGTGCTTACCAAAATGAGTATACTCATAAAGTGACATGTTATTGAGGGGGAGCCATGCCAATTGGGCATACACAATTTCATACAAATATAAGGCTCAAATTGAATATGACTTGAATATGACTGTCCCAGCACTCAGTCTGTTTGCCAGCATAGATACTGTTCTCAGCAGAGACTAAAAGAGATAAGATAGGTCATGTAATCTTGCAGGTCCCCAGGCATCTTGAGACACCCAAAAATTTACACCAATGCCTCAAAGACTTTGCCTGCTGAAGTGCAAGACAGCCAGAGAACTCTGACCGCTGATGCTTACGAATATCTTCCCACCTAACATGCCTTGCCTTCTTTCAATCCTTATTTAAAAAAAAAAAAAAGACCTGCTTCTCTTCCCTTCATACCCTACAGACAGCCTTGTCGCTCTGTCTGCCTGCACCCATATGTCTTGTTGCTCACAAAATCCTGTCCAGTGGTCTGTCACATCATTCCTTACAATGCCAATCCTCACTGAGACATTCCTAGCCATTCACAGAGTTCCTCTCTGGTTGACCACCAGTCTCATCCAATAAAGTGAAGATGGTTTGAAAATGCACCTTTCTGCAAATTCCACAGTTCTACTGTGCTTAAAACCCATGACTGTTAGATCTGATGAGGTCCAGGTTTCATATATTGCCTATAAGTAACACAGGAATGTGGGTACTGTTGATATCCGAAATAAGCCGAGGGGTACTGTGAATCAATATGAATAGGAGACAAATATCCTTATGAACGTCTTCCTGAAGAAGTGTCCAACAGAATTCATGTGGATTCTTGGTCAAGGCTCCTCTGTTTAACACTGAGAGTCAGTGGTTGATTCAATGGTAGAGCATAATAAAATCTGTGGTTTTCTAATGATCAAAATAAACTCCAAAACATCAAGCATAGCTTCTAGGGTGTGACATATGCAAAGTTATCTGGTGTGTTGTCAGTGGGGTACCGAAGATAACATGATTAGTGCCCTCAATGAGAATAATTCAACTTCCTCATTTAAAAAGAAGTTCTCTCAATAAATAATCCTCGTTTACAGTTTACTACTGACTGGGTGGAGAAGTGAAATAGCAAGCACATAGCATTTTGGAGCTTAGGATACTTAGTTTAAGATGTAGCTCTGATATTTCCTGGGTGAGTCATCTTCTATAAGCCTCTTATCCTCTTTGAGAATTTATTTCCTCATCTGTAAAATGGGGATTAAAAATACCTATCAAGTAGCATTTCTGTGGGGATTAAATAAAGGAGTATACATTCAGACACAATATAAAGGACAAAACCACATGGACCTTGTATGCAGTCATATAAACCAGGATAAGAAATGTATCAATCTGACTGCTTCGACAACTGGCAACTTTTTTCAGGTTGGAAAAGAAAATTACATCAGGCTTCTAATATCAACTATTAGAAGAAAGTAGCATAAAGAACAATGCCTTTTCAGAGTTCTGCCCTGTTAATTTTACTTAGGTACCATGAGAATTTTCATAAATACTAAGTACCTACATCATTTAATAAGCTGTTCACTCATTCTCCACCCATCACTAGACATCCACACGTTCTCTCAATAAGCATATTCTGAGCCCAGTACTGCACAGGGACAGTCCAAGGGCTAGGTTCACAATTCAGGAAGGGAAATAGATACACTCTGATGAGGACCAAAACAACAACAATATAATGATAAAAGTGAACTCCACTGTAAGCAGCAACAGGAATTAACTTGGGGGAATAACTACTCACAGAATGGCTAGAAAGCTTTGAGAAACAGATGAAAAATATGGGCAGGAGCTAAGAGATGTCTGTCAGCCAGGTGGACCACAGTCACAATCCCTCCATAAGGAAGACACCACACTGATCCTCATTTTGTGACCTCTCAGGAATTCGAGATGTCCTTGCTGATGTAAAAGTTAACGGAATGAGGCACTGGGTATCCAGTGAGGTGTGTCACTGACTTGAGCTGTGGAATAGAAGATGAAAACAGCATCTCGTGTCTCCTCCTTGTGTCTCATCCTGAAGGAGTCCTCCAACTGCCAGGGTGGGCTCCAAAGTCAGGCAGCCACGCCTCACGGTGCTACCCTCATGCCAGACACTATGCCAGCAACTGACATGCAAGCTCTGCTAGGACCCTCCCCAGGCATGTGCAATGGTCTTAAACAGTGCTGACAAACGGAGCCTCAGCAAGAGGAAGGAGCAGCAGCTTCCACAACTAGTAACTGACTCAGACCTATTTTTTGACAAGTGCATCCCACTACAAAAATATTGCAAAGGTGAAGAGAAATCAAGGGTAGGGGCAGTGGAGTCTCAGAAACACTAAAGGAGTCTCAGAAACACAAGCAACATACCAAAAAATGGCATGAAACAAACTCAAGACTTCTCAAAGTCAAGGAAAGTTCTTTTGTTTCTACAGTACAGTTGGAGATCAAGGTGTAAAAGGCAAGGCTGTGAAAGGGAACTTGGTGCCCCAACCTCAGGTCTGTGCTTTTTCCCAGTTTAGAATCCCAGAAGAGAACCAGGTCATTTGAAATGATAAAGATTCCTCATATATAATCTCAGAATTACAGAATGATCCTGGAACGATTTAACTCTTTTGTCTTTCTTGAAACACTAGAGAGAATGAAATAAGCAGCACATCCTCTGAGCTGATACCATCGTCTTTTCCTCTAGAACTCACAATGAGAATTTTCTAGGAGCATCAGGAAATTCAAAGAGAGATATTTCAGTGTACTGCACTGTGATCCAAGTATGTGCTGAGAGTGACCAGTGACCAGCTCTTGATGAGTCTGGCCAGGATCCGACTTACTGAGACCTTCCTCCCGGAAAAATCAGCAAGAATCCTAGCAAAGATGCCTTGTCCCTTAGCCAGGGCCATTGACCCAAAGTCTGACCTCTCATTAGCAAGAGTGGGCATACACAGAATAGGCATGACTGGTCAAGGCACCTTGTTCATATTTTCAAGTGCTTCCCTTTTTTCTGAAGAGAAAAAATCGTGTATTTAATTTCCTAGTGAGTTTAGTATCAACAACTATCAAATGTCCCACAAAATCTATTATTTTCTTCGATTTAGTATTAGAACACACACATACAAGCACATGTACCCCAAGTTTTAGCAGAACACACATCTATCTCAGCAGAAACATACTTTTTCAATCTCTCTGGCTGCTAGAAATGCCCAGCTAACTAAGCTTCTCCAATGCTGTGCAGGCAGGAAATGATGTGTGTGACTTCTGGTCACATTGTTCCAAGAAAATTCTTGCCTTCTACTTCTTTCTGTGTCCCTCCCTAAGGATTGGATATTGTATAGGCAAGGTAGTCATTAACTATGCAGATGGGAACATTCTAGAAGATGGTGGAGATCAGTAAAGAAGAAGCTGGGTCCTTGAATGACCTTGCAGAATTGCCCTCTCTCCTGGACCACCCATCTACCATAAGACTGCTGTTATTTAAAAGAGGCTTAAGTAATCTTCTGATGTATTTTATCCACTGTGTGTGAGGTTGCTGAGAGACAGCACAGCCTCTCCCTAACTAAATAGGTTTAATCTGAAGGTACTGACAGAAAGAATACATTTTTTTCAGGTCTAGACGCAGGCCTAGATTCCAATTCCAGATTTCCCATTAACCAACTACCACAGCTAACTGCCTTGAGTTTCATTTTTTCTCCCTCGAAAAGGGTAAGTAATTCTAAAGTTTTAAGTTTTTAAAAGAACTATAGCCAAATGTGATGGCATATGTCTATAATCCCAGCACTTAGGAGGCCAAGGCAGGAGGATCACTACAAGTTCCAAGCCAGCCTGGGCTACATAGTGAGTCCAAGGGCAGCCTCAACTACATAGTGAGACCTTCTCTCAAACAAAAGAAAACAAGATGTACTATAAATAAAGAGCCTCATACATGCTGGTACACAATGCTTTCCATAATGGTGAGTCTTTTGTTATCATTCTATTCTGGGCCCCTGAGAAAGCCTGCTATGAATACCACAGTGTGCTGAGACCCCAAACCTGGAAATCTCTGACTGTGTCAGGATCGTCAGGCCCACACTCTAGGAGTAGTTGAGCATGATGTGAGCTCTGCCAGTTGGTCACATTCTTCCTTCTGCTTCTATACATCTACAGCCTTTCAGCTTGGTGCTCTGCCGCTCAACTCCCCAACTAGGCATTGAGGGCCCCCCTCTAGGGATGAGCCTGAGCCCTCTGAAGCCTTGGGGGCCCCCAAGCCTGCAGTCAGTATTCTAGCTGGGAGCTGCTCCCTTCATCTCTGTGGTACAGCCCGTGCCATCTCATCAGATAAGACTTTCCAGAGCCAAACTTGACTCAGAACAGAGGTTCCAGGGCAGGACTTTATCACTGGCTCTGTGGTCTCCTTACACTTTAGCCAAGAAGTTTCCAGATTTGCAGGAAGGAGGCAGCACTAATTCTCTGGCCATGCTCAGTTCCACCCATGGAATTCAGAGCACTGAACCAGCTCAGTGCTGAAGAGAAGTGGGTGTGGTCAAGTCCCCAAAGTCCCGCAAATAGTCTCACATCCTGAGAAGCAGCAAAAGTGAAAAACCCTTTTATGGACTCTCTTACCTACCCCCCCACCCCCAAGAGAGGGTCTGGACTCTTCCTTCTAGAGCCCTGTGTTGCCAACTTTGAGAAAGAAGCCCCCAAATCCAGGCAACACGCTGATTCAACTTAGCTTTTTCTCAGACCGCAGAGAATCCTGTTGCTTCTGTTCATATTGCTGGGTGCGTTCTCCATGGTCATTGCTTCTCCAGGTGCATCTATGCTGCCTACTACTGGTCACCATTTTAATTCAAACTTCCTCAAGTTCATGCTTAAGAAACGTGGCCTTAGGGATCAAGTCAGGCAAGACTATGATCAACTTTCAACAGAGGCTCAACAGTCCTTTACTGCTGAGCCAGTAAATTATCGCCACTGTACACGAAGTCAACACTAACTTCAGTAAGCTTGCTCTGCATTGCTGAAGCAGAGAACAATGTGAATTTGCAAGCTAACTAGACCCTAAATGTAAATAAAGTACTGTCACACATTGCCCTCTCTTTTTTTTAAATTTTATTTAAAGAGAGAAAAGGCAATACAGAAAAAAAGGGTAGAAGCAATACAGAACCTCAAAAAAAAACATAAAGAAATCACTAGTTGACAAACCACATACTGTCCTCCCAGAAATAGCTGTTCATGTTACAAAATTAAGGCATACAAAGTGAACACACAGTGAGGCTGCAAACAGTTCTGTTCAACGATCCAACAAAAACCTGGTAATATGGTTATCAATCCCACACACTTAAACATACATGCAGTTATATCCTTTAG